>BGZK01001314.1:0-172056 GCA_005406025.1 Eumeta japonica
GCTTTTATTTAACGCGCAAGTTGTAAACCATTTTTAATCATTTGTTGGTATCCGATTAAGCTGAAATTCCGCATACTTATCTATGTTCGGTGACAATGCAACATTATGATACAATAAAGCTGATCTGATGATGGATCTCGTAGGTAGTCATAGCATCTCTTCAACTAAAGAACATAACCCCATCGTATATGAAGTCGTTGAATCTGCCGTGATGAAAATTATTTCTCTATTTGGTCTTTAGAGTCTAATGATGGATCTCAAAGGTGGGCATAGCATGTCCTCAACTAAACGACATAACTCTGTCGTGTCTCGGATCGTTGGATTTGTTTTAACGAGAATTATATCTTTATTTAGTGTCCAGGGTCTGACGGTGAAGCTTAAACGTAGCCATGGGAAGACCACAACTTAACAATATCGTTGTATTTGGGTTATTCACATAATGACTTGCCGTAAACAAACTTGGTCTGTATTTCATTTGGGATTAATTGAGATGAAGGGTTCCAAATCGACATCGTTTAGGAGTCAAATCAACCTTATCTACTCCTGATGCATTCTGGGGATTATCAAACAAGGATCTAGCGAAATTGTAAATTTCGTATGATACATTTGTAGCCCAGGTAAGGTTTTTGATTGCGTCGATGTCTAGTTGACATGAAGGAAACCATGTTAAGAGTAATCAACTATCCGAGCTCAAATTGGGCTACGTGCTGACGATCTGGATGGCAGGAGATAGCAAACATACACTGTCGCTAACGTACCAACTTCAGAGCACCGAGCGCACTCCGTTTTAATTAAATGCCTTAACGGTCTATTTGGGAATATGTAGAAGAGTAGACCAACACTTCTTCCGGTCTCGGGGTAACAACACGAATAAGCAAAACAACAGTGTAAATAATGTCAATGATACAAATAATGTGCATAATATGAAGTCACTATGAACAAAAGGTTTGTCGGAATATTTTATAGACCTATTGTATATAAAGTACTCCGACAAACCAATAAATGAATTCCAACGATTAAAGAATAAAAAGTAAAGAAAATAAATAAAAAGAAGGAAAATCAAAACAATCTTTTATTTAAGAACGTGAAAAAGAAATAAATTAATTTAAATGACATTTGTCATATATATACATAGTATGTTTATTCTACGTTCAGAATAACCCCTGATAACTTATAATCATAATATAGACGCATGTAGACAGTTAAGTTGTAGGGACTTATATGAGTATAGATTTTTATAAAATGTCAAATATATATATATATATATATATACATTCTAAAAGCTAGGGGCACTGACATTGTATTACAAATTTGTATAACGTGTAACGTCATCATCAGTGACTATGTACTCATTTCACTCTAATGAAGATCGCTTAGTTTACATTGTAACAACGTGTCATAGAAAGACAGCAGATCTAATTATTGTTAAATAACATATTCATTTTTATAAATAAGCATTGTGGTTTAGAAGAAGTTATCTTCGTTAAGGTTTTTGGAAGAAAGTAGTTTTTTCACTTAGTGTTGGTCTAAAGAAACGTATTTGAATGTTTAAGCGAATTACCAATTTGACGAATGTTAGATCGATATTTGTTATTTCACTATAACAAGAAATAAATGACATTTACGTTTTTTTTCAGCAATTTTGTTCCGTCATTATCTTTCTTCAACTAAAATAATTACAAAATTCTACAAAAACTGTGTTGCTCCGTAATAAATTCAGCTACCCGATTCAAAACATGTGAAATACCATCACACGGTATTGCCACCTTCCGCCGCGTATCCGTTTTCCTTCTCAGCTCCGTGTTCTATTGTTTTTGTTGGAATTGCGAACTTTTGTTTGACGTGACGCCCTGATAAATGCGAAAACTGTTTAGGCAGAGCCTTTGTTCGGTTTGACGTGCTTTCATACCTCGTGAAGGCTTTACACACGAGTTCACAGTTTTGACATTATCGTCGCTAATTCCTCCCTCTCTCAAAGTTAAAACTATACGGTCGCGGAGGGCGCTTCCAAATTGTTTTAAATTTTAAGTGAATGGATCGGATCATATTCAAAATAAGGCTCGGCAGTCTTCTTTGGTATCACTGTTCCCAGTCACGATATAAACTATATATTTGTTACATTAATGGAATACGGACAATATCAATTAATGAATTAATTTCTCTTTTTGACACTTATTCGAAAGTTATATCTACTGGATGGTCTATTTTATTCTATCTTAACATTAGTCCAAAAATAATATTCATTTGCGCCATCTAGCGTACGTTAATTAATTTGTAATTTTAGAACTTCTACTTTGTTTTATATATATCTTCAATTGGTCAGAGAGATGTGGTAGCTTCACACCTTATAGATTCAGTCAAAGGTTTTAGCATATTCAAATTTATAAAACTCTTACACTCTTATTCAAAGTCGCTAGTCTAACTTTAAAACGTGCGTAGGCAACAGTTCAACGCGAGTTTACATAAAAGTCTATTCAGAAATCTTGTTTAATTTATAAACACTGTTTAAACCTCGTCTAAACTCGTTTAAGGCAAAGGCTGTTTAATAGTTGTCTGAGGATTGTTTTACTGAATATTTGACGTAGATTGTCAAAAGTGACATTTTTGTCATCAAGTTAAAGAATTATCTGAAATTAAAGAATTTCACAAATGTTTCAATAAATATAAATTATATATTTATTGTAAATTAATTATAAATTATATATATATATGTAATTATATAAATACATACTTTTCATTACTTGGATGCTAGATACTGCAGTCTAAGTGACATTCTGAATTGCTTAATGCTTAAACAGCTGTTTAAGAAGTAAACAGTGTTTAGTTAAACTACCGTTGAACGATGTTTTAAATAAGGATTCTGAATAAGGCAGTTATTGTATGGTAAATCAACCATTTACGTACTATAAGCCCAATCCGAAGTTTAATTCTTCGTCAGTGGAATTTTTTTGTTGACTTCACAATTTGTCTGCGCCTTCTCGTAATCTTGTTTTAGACTGGGGGGCCTTCACGCTGATGTGATACCAAGAACTGTCAATAACAGTCGTCAGCAAAGTAACGACATGACGAATAACTTATGGCTTAGTATTGTTTTCAAGGTGGGAGTCGAGTGGTTTAATTTGACTTTAATTCTCATAGGTCAATTCGACCGTGGTAAGCATTAGAATCTGTTTACCTTCTGATTGTAAAACAACACGTAAACCCCTAAGCCATCACGTTTGTGGCCTTTTTTTTTGCTTAGATCTAATTAATATTTAGTTGTGTCCGAGCGTATTTCAGTCTGTTTGTTGAGTCTTTTTTATAGACCACCGATTGCGTGATTTGGTAGTAGTACCATAAGTTGATGCTACACACATTGTATCTTTCACAGAACAAATGAATTTTGTTTACATTTATAAGTTCTAAAATGGAAAATTAAAAGAAGCGTTATTCAATTTTTGATAATGGAGTACATTATTTAATTTATTGCACTAATAATAGAAATAGTGAAATACAAATATATATTATCAAATTTTTATTTCAAGGTTTTTAGGCACCACAAAAATTTGACTTATAAAATACGTCCTATTTTTTTTGCTATTTTAAACTGATAATCGTTTTTAATATCATGCATGACTATATATCTTAAAACTGACGTGATTGTTACTTGATATATTACTTGACATAGATTAGAAAGTATTAGAAACTCTCTAATGTGAAATCCAAAAACTTATTTTTTGGAATCCAATCTCATCGAAGGCATTGACCGATCCAGCTAATTGAACTCGTATGTTCGAAGGCACCTCACGCTATTATAAAGTGTCAGGAATAGAAATTTTAAACGTTTATCAAATCTCTACGACGGAAAAATCGAAAACCTTACGTATCAAGCAATACACTACATAAACGATATACTTTCTTCTTTAGCGAAAATAAAAAACAATAATTTCTCTTAAATTAAAAGAATGTATTTGTTGTGACAATTTTTTTGTGCCCTAAAAAATATAATATTTATTTTTATTAAAATTTTAAAAATATATCTTAATAAATAAACAAAGTCTTGCGTACAATGCGCACAATAAAAAATTAATATAACCCGTGTAAATTATGTATAAAGTTTTATGTTTACAAAATAAAATTCACTTTGTAAGATATCAGTTTCCCGAATAATTAATCAAGAATCACTACTATTCAATATCTATTTTGTTTACAACACACGCCTAATCTCTTAATTGCATTCTACGGCCAACCGATGGATACGTCGTCGCGCACCAATCGGAACAACTTCAGACCGTATCAACTTGATTATGTGTTACATCGGCGCGTCCCCTACTCAACATACGCTGATGAGGTTTCCCTAACATGCTAAAAGGAATATAACTTGAAAAAAAAACATTTACTTATAACAGGGATACGCCGTCCTAAAATGATACTACGAATCGACCCTATAGATAAATCTTACGACGCGGGCGTGCGGAGCGTGGGACGGGGATACCGACCTTCCGAAAGCTGCGACATCAGATTCCGTCAGACTCCATCTGATTCTAATTCCAGACGGCAGATCTATTTCAGTGCTAACTCGAGTCCACGTCTTCTACAAACAGTATAAAATTATTTCGTAAGTTAGATTTGCCCGAAAACTATATTTTGTAAACAATAATTGTGACTTTGATATCGTAACGTAATTTTATTGAATTCTATAATATATATTTACCATCATATTGCAGTATGAAAAGTTAAACGGACAAACACAAGTAATCTCGTTCGATGTCGCCGTATATGTAACAATTAAAATTCATAGAATTTGATAGAAAATATAAGTTATTTTTCTTTCTTTTTCTTTATACTAATACGTAAAAATGCAAATTCATGAAGATCAGATATTGCATCTCAACTTTTTACCTTGTTACGGGTGAGCCCTCACCCCCTTGCCCTGCGGCCAAAACTCAATGGAAATATTCCGCTAGAATGCGTTGATCAAACCGGGCGTTAGTGTTAATTATAGTTTTACATCGAATCCGTTTCATTAGACGAAGAACATTTTTTTCATTCATCAACTAATTGTAATTTTTATAATTGTATGAAAACTCTAAAAAATGAAACTGTAGCATCACTGCGGTTCCCAAGAATACAAATACTGGCAAGCGCAATGTGGGTCCCGCGCACCGAGGGTACCACTACATAATATATTTGTATAACTATTTACCAAAACAAATAACACTCGTACGTATCACCATTTTTATGATAGAGCAAAAAAAAAATTGCAAAGACATATTTATTGTACAGGGATTCTCCTTGATTCCTACTTTTTGTTTTTTTTTAAATATTATTTGTTAAAATGTACGTCGCAATAGCAAATATTCGTCAAAAAGAAATCGGTTACCTATTACGGCTTATTAAAGGTAGGAAATACAGACGTGCTCGCGGACAGAGAGGTTACATAAATTTAGTAATACGCTACCACTGGAACCTTTTGAGAACAGATGTCCAAAAAAATAATCAAAACATCATTATTTCGGATCCATTTTTATGGAGCATCTTTTTAAACAAATTTTATTCGTCCAAAAGCTTTCCACTCAAGGATTACACAATAAAAAAATGAATCTATCGCATCTAGAACTACCTGTATTGCTGGACCAACGATACAAAAATATCGATGCTAACCCATAATACGTTACTATATATGCAAATAAAGCTATTAATTTCCCATCCCTCGCAGACAGGGCGGCGTCAGGCGACCTGCCAATGCGGCATTACAGATTGTACCCTCAAACCGGGAACATTAAGTGGGTATACGATTTCCTTCATCTTTTTTCTTTTGTTCTTCGTGCAGGTCTTCTTAATTCAATCATTTTGTACGTAATTGCTCAGGTTTCGTCCTGAAAACTTTTTGATGTCGCCCAATGGCGTGCTCCGATGGAAGGGAAAACGGTCAACCCACTTGCAGCTGCGTTCGTCTGTATCGCTGTATCTGTTCTTAGCTCGTAAATATTTGTGTATTCGAATGAATTTAAACGCTTCAAGTGCTAAAAAATATGAGTGATAATGACAGTAACGATAAATGGTTAGCTTATTGCTAGTTTTCTTGTTTGTACTTTTTAAAATCATATGTTGAAATAATTAATATAAAATTACAGTCATAATATTCAGTCACATTACGTATATTACTTTTAACAAATTATTTATGGATTTGGAATTGATAATAAAGGTTCAGTGATGGTAGATATAAAAAAAAAGTTTTGCAGTAAGTACAATAAACAAAAATATGATATTTTAATCATGTATATAAAAATACATGTCTTTAATAAATCATTTCGTAAAATGAACATTTAATTATTTTTAATTTAAAAATAGTCCTATAAATGCGTTGCAAAAAACAAATGTTAATGTTCAATTTTCTCTTTACACAATAGTGACGTCAAATGATGGGCTGAAAATTGACATCGTTTGTTTTTCACTTAAAATTTCAAAATGACATAGAATTTGCTGAAAACTTTGATAAAAAAATCTAACCGTGTTTTTGAATAAATTGTCTATTTTTTTAGAATTCTGATGGTTGTCATTTTCCATAGAATTGAAGTTATTTGTTGCATATTGGCCTTTATGTGATCGAAAATGTTGTATACTTGGATTCGAATTCGGTCTCATTTCTAGTATATATAAAATATAAAAGGGATAAAGAGTATTTTACTGAAAATATCTGCAATATCCATTTTTAAACGTAGCTTGTTGAAAAGTTTTAATAAAATACCTCGAACCTGCATTTCAATTAACCCTTCTTTTTGACCACTCAAATACCACGTGCCGGATTCATGGTGCATGATATATAATAATAAATGATTATAATCACCATTATACTCCAAGCAGGAAAGAGTATTTAATTTTAAGCCTTTTATTGCTATTACTAAGAGATATTTTACACCACACATATTTTGTTATTAGTTTAAAACATACGTAATAAGTACATAGAATAGTTTTGAATAACAAAAAAATCTTTATAATTAAAAAAAAATCTCGAATATATTAAGATAACAAGCAACAGATCAAAATATTTTTCTGTCGTTACCGCAAACGATTTTTTCTAAATATACATACATTCACGATACAGAATCGCTATTGCTCGGTTTTGATACGAACTTGTCGATTTTTTGTATCATATTTATAAAGAAACACAATATTCCTTATAAGAAAATTATATTGAAGCGTAAATAAAGAATACTAAACTGCGTAATTCGGATTTGCGTCACTGCCATGGTGACTGGACTTTCACGGCCGCGCTCGTCTATTTTAGTTTGTGGTCCCGGGAAATGGCGTCACGATGACCATAGATATTCATTGTTTTTATATAGACGCGTTTAGTACCTTCTTTGAATATAAAAATTGGGTATAAGGTTCGGATAAATATCATTTAATTATTTAAATGATATTATCCCGTTTTCATTATTTATTATTCGTATCCGTATTTTGCGACATAAAGAAATTACATGCGATATTGCACTTTTATGTTCTCGTATTTGGAAGGACGTTTAAAGCGTCGCTAAGTATCTACTAGTCATGTTGCTTTACAAATTACAACCTTCGCTCCTCGTGACCAGATGCATAAAACTTTCTTATTTCGGTTCAGTTCATTCAAAATAGTTCCTGTTGTGTATAAACATCACAAATCTACTTATCTAATTACAGTACAACACACAAAACTTTACCGCTGTGAAATTAGCCACGAAAGCGTCTAAATGGCATAAAATAGGCACGAGGGGTAGAGGAACGAAAGATCGGGCAGCGCTAAACTTGCGCATTACGTCATTCGCTAGCAGTTCTGAGCGGTAAAGTTCCATGCGTTGTGCTGCTATTAATATCTTATATAACTAAAGCCAACAGATCCCCTCATACGTCATTAAGTATCAATACAATAATAATTACTATGATCAAATAGATACAATTTCTTAGCCAGTTTGTCTTCCTCTCTACTAAAATTTTCTGTTCTCGGCAGACAATCGTAACTTTCTATTTATAATAATAATAAACTCACGCCTATTTCCCAGAAGGGTAGGCAGAGATTATTTCCACATGGTACGATCTTTGCATATCTCTCTTGCTTCACAGATTACCATCAATCTTTTCATGCAAGCTCGTCGGTTTCGGGTGCTTAATATTTGGCCCTTCTTTAATATGCCACGAACATGGTCTGCATAGGATTTTCTAGGCCGACCCTTGCCGACCTTTCCATTACACACATTCGCTCTATAGATTTGTTTTGTCAGTCTACTTCCATTCATCCTTTCCAAACGGCCAAACCACCGCAATATCCCCCTTTCTACTCTAGTCACTACATCTTACTTCAAATCACACCTTTCTCTAACATCACTGTTTCTACATTTATAATGTCAAACCCTAAAATCAATGTCGCCATCTAGTGTCCAATCGCTGGTTGTTTCCCTACCAAAACTTAAAGACTCGCCCTACCTATATACAGCATAACAAAACAGCAAAAGCAGCGTGCCCTTGGCCGGCCCGTGGTATCGATTCGTGTCAGCTAATTCCTGTACAGACGGGCCGGCGCCGACCGGAACATCCCGTTTGTTATTCGGTTATAAATAAGCTTTATTGGAGTGCTTATATAATTTTACAATGTACTGGACTATTAACCCTGGCTTACACTGCTTATATGTGTAGGTTGGGCGTTAATTGATGTTATACTCTAATTAAGTTTAATGGCTTGGTGACGTCAGCGAGTCGTGAAGTATATTTGGAATTAAATTTATAGCCAACTGTCATATTCGGGATTGCACGATGTATTATTTAATATAACATTTATTTGTTATTTTGATTGTATAGCTTTTATATAGCTCGTCTGCTTTAAATGATAGTGTATTTTTAGGGTTTAGTATATGAAAATACGAGAAGAACAATGATTAGTTTTTTTTCTACGATGAATTAAAAAATGCTGTTATTTTTTCGTTCCATTAAATTAAAATTTGGTATTCGTTATAATCTAGACTGATTTCCTCAAATATTTTGCAACAGTATTGTAAATTGGTTGCCTGATTATTTAACAGGCGTTTTCATTTTACAAATTAGTAAATTGAAATACACAGATCCAACTTTTTTTCATTTGACCTAATCCTAAACCGTTACTTGAAACTGATGTTTAAAGATCGTCATCAATATTGCTCCGTCTCTAATTTTATATTGATTGTAGTATTATTTAATAATTTTCTACTAATAGTTTGCGTCATTTCAAAATATCAAAATACATTTACAAAATATACAAATGAAGTACTGAGTACAGTACTGCTTAGTGTTGTCAACGAAGCCTACTTCTACTACTTCCTCAGCCTACACCGTTTGTCCGTCTGTTTGTGTGTTCTACCTTTAAAGGACTGTGTCGTACCCATCATACTACAGACAGGCAGTTAAAGTTTTCACAAAATATGTGTTATTATGACGAATATCTAAAAAACAAAACGTAAAATATTAAGGGGTTCCTCATACCATAAACGTATTTTTACAATGTCTTCTTGTTTTTGCTATCATAAAAACAGTAAAACCTAAAAACGTTAAACTCGGTGTGATTATATACAAAGTCTTAAGTAAAACAACAATTAATATAAACTAATCGAGGTTGATTCAGGCTCACGCTACGAATACCGAACTGAATGAAAATAAAAATACACCACTTTCAGTAAATACATAGCACCAATATTGTATTGTGTGGTGATACGGAACCTTCTATACGCAAGTCTTACTAGCGCTTTACCAGTTTTTCTGTATTCAATAGATTCGTTTACACAAAACCTTAACTTCGAGAGCACGTGACAACCACATGCATTCAATGTAAAATCTATGCATAACAATAGACTTGCAACCTGTCTCGTCGAATTCAGTATGTGCTCCAACTCTTGACTACAACAAATTGTGAACAAGGCCATGAAATTATCAATACGTATAGTTGTAATTCCTACATCTATACATATAATAAGACAGCAGAACGGTGGGTCTGCACATTGCAGCTATATATGAAAAGCTGGTCAAGAGCATGTCGGACCATGCTCATTATAATAGTCTAAGATCCGAACTTAAATCGACCTTCACCGAGCTGATAATAGAATGAAACATATTTTATAACAAATTTCGTATATTAGAAAATATATTAAAAATGGGTTTGCTAAAAAAATCCTGGACAGACTATTTTTAATAATTTTTTTTTAAAATATTTTTTTATCAAATGTTGCAACATGAAGATAATAAGAAAATTTTTATCCTTACTTAAATTATAAAACGTACAGAATGTGCCGACGTTGGGATGTCTATTATTCACCTGGACAAACTACTCGGTTGTCAGGTAGAAACAGGTGTGTCGATGCCAGTTATCTTCACTTTATTGGATAATAGAAAAAAATATTTTTTATTATTAAAATTATAAAAAAAATATATCAATATAAGCGCTGTATTATTGCAAACACGTTGATAGGGTTGTCTGCAAAAAGCTGGTCCAGTTTAAAATATTTTTAAAAATAATTAAAAATAGTCTTTCCAGGATTTTTTTAGCAAATCCATTTTTAATATATTTTCTAATGTACGAAATTTGTTATAAAATATGTTTCATTCTATTATCAGCTCGGTGAAGGTCGACCTAAGTTCGGATCTTCTACTATAAGGTTCCGAAGCCATTATTACATAAAAATGCACTACAGATGAAAAAAGTACGTTACTACACTTTTTCCATTTTTCTCGCCCAGAATAGTTATAAGCACTTTAGTCGCCTATAACTTCAAAAACAAGTAGATATATCCACAGTTATTATTAAACTAGTTTAAACTAAAGTGCATTAGCAAAAGAGCGTATCTTTGTGTCATTTACGTTTTTTTGTAGAAAAGCGCAGTTTTTCGGCAATAACTCAAAAACACTATATCTGACCATGTTCTAAACAATTTTCGTTGAAAGTATTTATTAAGTGTTACCTTCGTTATTCTTTTATATTTATTGGACATATGATTTAGAAAATAAAGAAGGGACACTCAATTTCTACAACTTTCGGAGCGATTATTTCCTAAATTATGCACGTAATCAGAAATTTTGCTTAAAAACCTTAAAGTATTGTCAAATATGTGTCACACGTTGATTTTTGCTGAAAAAAAAATTTTCAGTGCCTATTACATGTATGGAGTGCCCCCTAGATATATTTCTTTTTGTTATGTTACTACAAAACTAAGTTGCGGCTTATAGAATACACCTACTCTATTCATTTCATCAATATACATCTTGTGCTTTTGAATAAAATGCCTGTGACATACGAACAGACGGACGAACATGACCAAACTATAAGGGTTCCGTTTTTGTCATTTTGGTTCGGAACCCTGAAAATGGAGAAAGGACGCTATGAGAGAGGGATAATATAACAGAAAACAAGTATATTTTAATTTTTTGCTTGTCTCTCTGGCTTTTCGCGCACATTTCTACAATCACTAAACGGATGTTAATGCGGTTTTTACAGATAGATAGAGCTTAGCATGGAGCACTATACAATACAGGCTTTATTTAATTTGACTAAAATGTCAGGAAGAAAGGTATCCTCGAGGACAGTTAGTAGGGTTCTATAAAATATAAAAATTCTTTCATGCGCAGAAAGCTACACTGTTATATATAAAGCAATATAACTTTTATTTTATACTAATATTTGATCTGGTTTTGTGCAAATTGCAATCGTGAGATGTATTGGAATGGAAAGCAGAACGTTGAGCAGAATCAAGAGCCCGAGTCAAGAATCAGAATCGAGACCGAATTTGAGAACATAACCCGGGGTCGAAACCGAATGTCGGATCAAGATTAGAAACAAGTCCATGAACGAGACGGACGCGGGAGCAGTACCAGAACTAAAATTGAAAGCGGGAACGAGATTGGAATTGACAGCAAGGTCTTTTATTATAAAGTATGAAGAAACATGTCTCAAAGAAACATGTCTCATGTCCACATGTGCAAAACCAGAGGGCGCAAGCTAGAACGAAATAACTTTAATATAATGTGAAGATATAAACGATGAAACTCAAAAATAATATCTGTTTGTAACATAATATGAAAGCATTACACATTTTAACGTAAGGCTATGAAGTAATATTTCCACATTTAATTAGAAATACTTATTTTTATATGTTTTAGTAATCATGAATTAATTCTATATTTTTAATTTATGTGTTATGTATCGTCATAACAAATCACTTCTTACAAGGAAACTGACACCCACATCTCGATATACCAACAATATATTGAATCGATTGTTGTCAACGCTTTCCCTTCACTGGAGGTCTATTACGAAACGTTCGTAAGGCGATACAAACGATCGGAACGCAACCTACTTCATAATGACGTCATCACTGTTACGAAAACAGTGCAACTATTTTCTACAAAAAAATGAAAAAATATTTAAGCAATATGAAGGTGCTACTTTTGAAACTTTCTTATGCATCGATATTGCAATAATGCATTGTTAACAAATACTACGATCGCTCGAACAATTTCCACGTGAATTTCGTAATAGACCCCCAGGTCCCCGTGCAGCATAAAGGGCCTAGTTTGAGTGACGTTTCCGTGATAAACAAGCTACCGCGCCGCCATGTGAGGTGGTTGTATTGATTGAAAACAGTTGTATTTCTGAACAGGCTGTATCGGGTAAACAGTCTATCGCACGGGGGTGAAATTGTTATGGCGATTATTTTCTGAGAAATATTGTACAATTTAGAAACTTGTAATATCGAAAACAATCGTTTTTATGTTTTTGGGGTGGCGAATCTAAAAAGGGACCCTAAAAGATCATTTCCTTTGTCTGTCAAAACCCTTTTTCTCAGGAATACGTGGAGGTTCAAAACTTTAAATATTTACGCCGAAATTCTCTTTAAGTCAAATAAAGCTTCTAAGTTAATGCGAAAAAAAAAATACGGACATTTTCTGTCATATTTTGACACTCATAAATAAGTCAAAACCTGTAAGTAGGGTATACTTTCCGTTGACGTAGAATTATTAAAAGGCAAATGCTACAAATTGATTGGCAAAAAGCAAGATCAAGTAAAAGTAAAGTTCATAGTACAAGTAAAGGAAAAAATGTGAAAAAGTTCATTTGCAGTTATATAATTAAAAAAAAAACCTATTATGGTTTACGTTCAATTTGGATTGCGATTTAGACCGATGTATGGGAATTTTTTTTTTAATTAGAAAAGAGACTAAAATCGTCGAGACTTTTGATGGATGAATTTTTTATAAATACATAATTAAATCTGTACGGAACCTTCAAAGCAGGATACGAATCTTATTCGCACTTGTCCGGTTTTTTTTATTATGACTAATCATTACTTAATCCATAACGTGTCATAAAACTGTGGTAGGAGTGATGAACTTCATAAATGAGTAGAAACTAAAGTAGGAATTTTCTGCTGGACAGCGTTTAGCATAGTTTGCACCACTGTTTGTAATTGGAGCAACATTGAATGGTATCTTTTTTTAGATATCTATAATAGGATACAGACTCTTCATAATCCTTTTATTACAGATTGAGAAGTTTGGATCTAAGAAACTTCGAAGGATGAGTTTTTAAAAATTTCGTTGTAAATCGATAAATGTTTATAGAAAAATATTGCAGTTTTGTGATATGTAATATCATAAGAATCAGATCCCACTTTAAAGTTGTTTTTCTTCACTGGTATTTAATATATAAAATATATATAAAACAATTGATAATATTTCGTACCATGAGTCTACCTGTCTTAGAGATATCTGCAAAAATCCATAAATGCTACGTGTGAGATTTTGTTTGCAAATATTTGTACAAATATTTACTAATCGTATTTGTCATCAAAGTGTCGATTAGGATATATCAAATCACACAATCCATAAATACTTATGAACCCTCCTGTACTAGTGAAACGTCAATTGAGTTCGCGATCGAGAAAAGGAAATGCGCGCGCGGCGCACTGTGAAAACAATGGAGTCGACACATTGAATAGATAACGGGGACTCATATAGCTGTCGCCAGATACGAGGAATCTCGATGTTGTTGCCAATGAATTTTAGGTGGAGTAGCTACTCTTTATCTCTATTTATTAAATATTGAATCAAATTCTTATAACGATATTTATTCGCGACGGAATTGTTCCTGCGTACCCCGACGTACACATTGTGTGAACATACTCACTATTTATTTCTTTAGTCATTTAGTTCGTATAGACGAGTTTCGAACTCGTAAATCATATATAGAAAACATCGCTTTTTCGCTACGATTTCTAGTAAAATATACATGATAGAATAGTTTTTTGTACATATAGATTTATATGTAAATAAATATATGAGTTTGTATGAAATTTACTTCCTAAATGCATTGAACACATATGCGGTTTAGTACCATGATAATCCTTCGGAGGGTCGATCACGTGACATAGACAACAGCGGCCCTCATGAAAGTAGGGCCGCCAACCGCTGACGCTGACGACGTCATTCACGAGCACCACCGCCCACCTGACTCCCGCCCTCCTACAAACGTACCGCACCAACTGCAGCGCGTCCCAACGTTCACTAGAGGAGCTCCACATTGGCAAGTCCTCCAACTCAGAGGAAGTTGATCTGGCCGCGCTACACCTCGTCCAGCAAATTTAGGCCGCGTATGGCGCGGCGACCACTTCCGGCACCGACTAGTCGCCGATAGGACCTCCCACCACGCCTGCAGCGCGCGCTCCAGCACATACTTAATCTGCAAAGTAGGTGGGCTAGGACCCGCTGTCCACATGGCAAGCGTGATTTGAATCGTGTCGCCCAAGAGCTGAAGACAAGAGGTGTGGACTTTCAGAGGCGCCGCCTGGGAAGAGACGATTGAACAGGCCGGCGAGGACTGGAAATCCCTTCACCAGTTATTCCATCGTTTAACGAAAGCCGCAGCTCCTGTGTGTCATTGTTTTACAAAACAGCGATGCGCCGTTATGCCGCAAAGGATCGGGCGGAGATCCTGGCAGATCATTTAGAGGAGCAGTTCACCCTGCACCCGGAATTAGACTCACACACAGCCACATCACATCAAGAAGAAGTGGAACGCCGCGTACGGGAATTCTTGTCGACTCTAGTGCCACCGCTACCAGGGAACTACTATGTGTCCCCGATGGAAATAGCTAGGACAATCGTCCGCTTACCCAAGCGGAAGGCTCCGGGACCCGATGGGATTCTCACCATAGCCATCCAGCAGCTGCCTAGAAGAGACATGGTGGTGATGGCCATGCTTTTCAATGGGATATTGCGGACGGGGCACTTTCCATGATGCCGGAAGATGGGATGCGTTATTGTTATCCCGAAGGCAGGCAAAGACCCTCGACTCGCGTCAAGTCAGCACCAGATTACGTTGCTGTCCCAGATCGTCAACCTATGTGAGCGCATCGTGCGATGCCTGCACCGTCACCTGCCACCTAGACAGGAGCGATTCGGGATTCGGAGCGGACACTACAACGCTCCAGCTGGCGCGAGTTCTACACCACATGGCCGCCGAACACAACCGGGGGCGCCGCACCGTTGAAATCTTTCTCGATATCGAGAAGGCGTTCGCCCGAGTGTGGCGCTCTGGATTATTGCACAATCTAACAAACACTCAGATCCCGCCTGCACTTGTGCGGGCAGTAGCGTCGTTCCTGGAGCGCCGCAGCTTCTACGTTACAGTCAAGTACGCGACCTTGGATCCGCGACCCATCCGCCCCGGGGTACCACAAGGCAGCTGCCTATCGCCGTGCTTGTACATGGTGTACACTGATGACATGCCCCCTCTTGCAGATCAATTGCAAGACTGCGAAGAGGACCTCGTGCTGGCACTATATGCGTATCTCGTATCATTTCATCTGGCCAAACTCGCTGTAGCTAAACTCTAGAAGGTCCTCAACCTACTGCCAGACTGGTTGGACAAATAGCGTGTCACCGTGAATGTGATGAAGACGGCCGCCTTATTAATCGGCCAACAGCGTACCATACCACCGAAGTTGAGACTCCAAGGACAAGAAGTGGAATGGCAGACCAGGATGAGATATCTGGGTGTGCAGATGACCCACGAACGAACGAACACGAGCGCCAGATAGCGGCGTCGGTTATAGTACGGCCTGGAATCGATGTCACAACTGTCCCGACGGTACGGCTTTTGATCGAGGACAGATTTTGAGATACGGGTCGCTTTCATTTAATTGGTCTAAATTCAACCCGTCTAATTGGTCGTTTTCTGAAAAACGACTAATTAGACAGGTCGAATTTAGACCATTGCAATCCGAAAATTGCAAGAAATAGTGTAAGAATGCAGCTGCATGCTGTATTCTTCCTGTACTACCCCAGTACTGCACCTAGTCTACAGTGTACTATCGTACATTGCATACGTGTTGGCATATTGGAAGTGAAGCTCTGCATCTCTATAGATACCTAGTGTTCAGAGGTATTATTACGACGTCCTATGTTGGCGGCACGTCACTCCTGCGAAATAGTCAGCGCCCGTCCCGTCACAATATTTCACTCAAAAGACATTAGACATAAATTTAAATATTGTCCATCGAGTTATATATGTGTTTTTGTTTACTTTCTATTCATATAAATTATTTTTCTTGGATTTATATAAATAAGAGTATAACAATGATTCCACCCAGTAGTCGATTATAACCGCCGTATTTGCACATATACAAATACAAAGAGAATCATTTAACTGAAAGCTCTTGAATCAAGTCTTTAACAAATACTTCTGTAAAATATTTTCATAATATTTGCGCACATGTCTACAACTATAAGATTTTTAAAAGGCAAACGAGCATGCTGGCCACTAGAGAGTAGATGGTAAAATAAATTAGAGTATGTGTGTTATAAGCATTTTAAGTCATAAAAATAGTAAATATGTTTTTAAACTTTTTATTGATTTTTTTTTAATGATCAAAGTTCACGTTTGGACAATACTATTTTCTATTTAAAATTTTCATGAAAAAACTATATGAATGTTACTTTTGTACGTAACATATGATGTATGTAACAAAAAATACATATGCGTTCACACACCTTTTTAATAAGTAAACGTGTAATTAAAATGTTAAAATACAATAGACTATAGACGCTGTGCCCAAATGAATATTGCTCTGCTGGATCACGTACGATACTATCGTGCAACTACTGTTTGACACTTGCACCTGAAATTAGTCGATATACGTTTATATGCTATTTAATGATCAACTTCATGGTGTTAAATTTTACTGAAAATGCACGTGTATTTTGATAAATTCTAAAATTTTTCATTCGTAATTTTTAACGCATCTAAAGAATTTTTTCTTTCATTTAAATATTTTTATCAATTCAACGTTAACATTAAAAAAAACCAGTTTTGCGGAATGTCTTGACAGATGTGAAACATCGAAATTGTTCTATATAGATTATCTGCACAAAATATATGGTTTTTTTTAATGAAAATAAACTCTAAATCACAAATGGTAAATGTAAGGAATATATATATATATATATATATATATATATATATATATATATGTATACGTGCATGTGTATGTATAAATATCTTCTGCACGGCACACTTATGTGTGTAAAGTATGTTCGCTTGTGTAACGATTCGCGATCATCACGCGTCAACCGCTACGATACTTACCACTCCGGCGCGCGCCTATAGATCTTTCACATCAAAGGAAAATTCGGCAATAACATTTGCGAAATGGCGAACAAAATTAATTGTCTTTCTTAAGTGGTTACCTAACGGTAGACAAATTATCCTAAAAATCCACATCTACCGAAAGGGCGACGTTCTATCGCCTACGAGTGAGATCTCACTCCCGAACTTGTCCCGAAATCAATCCATTTAGGGTCTGTTTTCATCGTAAATATTGTCTTGAGTGCGCGCGGCGCCGGCGCGACCGCTTGTAATAAATCACGACCGCCATGTTTATATTTCCCAATGATGAAAACATCGATAATTCTACGCCAAGAGTGGTGAGTAAAGGAAAGGATTTGGAATATTACAATTTTCAATGAGTTGTGTCTCCATACATACAGCATTAAACCGATAAAAATTTTTAATTTAAGGTTGTCTTTATAGCTATCTGCACACAACATACACCTAGTTGTCTATTCTTAAATCAAATCTATCTTCATACTTTTTGAATATCAATAACCATTGTTTAGAATATTTAAACGGAATATCAGCAGATAAGCATGCTTGCACCATGCATCATGTTGCAAGCGAACATCTAATTGCAAATCTCCGCGAAGTAACTCTACAACTAAAAAATTAGTAAATAAAAATCATACACAAATATTAATAAACAAGCATGATACATAAATGTATATAAATAATAGAATAAAGAATATTTTGTCACCTGCTCCTGCTTGTTGTTATCAAATATAGATCTTGACTTAAATTGTGCCTTTTTTATGGTTTCATATTACGTTTTTGTGAGATAGTTTATATTTCAATTAACAGATTAAGGAATATTTTGTCTTCAACATATCGATATGTGTATTTGTAGTTTATGGTATCGTAGGAAAAGTCTTGATTTGACTTCGTTCCTTTCCATGGCTTCACTTCCTTTTCGATGAAAGTTAATTTATAATGTTAAGTGTTCGATTCGAACTTCTATTTAATGCCAGAAGTATTTTTTTGTTTTTTTTTATTTATATACATGAATGTGGGTGAGAGTCAAATGTCGATTATTATTAATATTATAATGAGAAGGATATTATTATTAACTTAAAAAAAAATATATAGACAAACAAAGTCAATGAAAAATAAAAGAAATAGTAAAATACACAAATAGAAACGTGTTAATTCTCAACAGTCACCCGGAACGTTAATGACAGCTGGTTTCCAGTACCATAAAACAAGGTATCTTGCGAATAACATGTTAAAACGAATCGATCAAGCACAATTAAATACCATTTGATGTACTAATAAATGTGAACATAAATAAATTAAATTAAATAAATATCTCGATAAAATAAAGAAAAACCTTTTAAACTCTTAAATAGGTATAGTACCTAATAACTCGTGAATTTACTGACTACAACGTAGCGTACCAAAGACACTCAAGATAATATATTAGTAATTGTCATAATGCACACAGACTTCGTTCAACGGCCTAGACGAGGCTTCTTGGCAACGACGCGCGATAGCTCCAGTACACTGAACTTTTTATTGTGTATCCATGAATATATATACATTTTTTTTTTGTTCTCTTCAAAAGACGATGTACAGTGCTCCGACTGACAGCATAAGACCAAAAATGGACTTTTTAGGTTTTTTTTTCCCCTTTTATGGAGCAACATATATATTGTGAAATTCCGCTTTTGAAAAAATTTTGAATCATTAGTAACAACAATTATTTTGAAAACTAAATCTCATTAATATGGAGGAACAGAGAAAGTGTTACCCATAATTAATGTTAATTTCGCTTTATTAATTTCATAAAAGCAAAGCGACGGAAAAATACTATCAAATGTTTCGTTGAAAAAAAAATGGATATAAATACGTTTCATTTTGAGAATTTATTATTTGGCGCGTCAATTATTTCAGAGATATCTCTATGTTTGCGTCGGATAACTCCGCCCACTGTACGTTCCTACGGGTTTCGCATATTGTGTTTTCTGGAAATTTATTGCCCTCCCCTAACCATCCATACTGGTTTCTTGCCAAATGGCGAATCAAAAGTTAAGTGGGAGGCATGAAAATATATATGGTTCATAATTCATACGAAGCGCTTGCATAACTTTGAGATTTGCTGGTTTTTGATGAAAACACATCGTTTGTGTCGAACAACTTGTAAATAATCATTTCGTTTCAAATATGTCCGGACTAAATTAAATTCGTGTTTTTTATTCATTTTTTTTTGTGTATCTTAATACTATGCAGTTTGATGCGTTTTCATTGAATTCAATCAAAATCTTTCTTAAATTTTGCAAATTTTGTATTATGAGGTACTTCACTATTTTGAATTCTTAGTCCAAAAGACATAAACGTCTTGAACTCGTCTTATGGTAGAGGATCCGTATTAGAAACGATCTTGATACATCTGTTTAATGGATGAAAAGTATTTTAGAACAAATTTATTATGTTAAAAAATATATCGCGGGTGATTTGGGTAAAAAGTTCCATGTCAAACTGTAACTAACTAAAAATATAAAAATGCCTTTTTTTAAACAATATACTCATTATTTTAATGAATAAATTTCATACCAATCGAAAGTATGGTCTATAGAATATATTTACAAACTTTGGGTTATCTATTTTTTTCTTGGGTATCTATTGGGTTGGCAGGTTGGTTTGGGTAAAAAGTTCCAGGTCAGACTGTGACTAACTAAAAATTTAAAACTCCTTTTTTTAAACAATATATTCATTATTTTAGTGAATAAATTTCATACCAGTCGAAAGTACGGTCTATAGAATATACTTAAAAACTTTGGGTTATCTATTTTTTGTCTTGGGTAACTATTGGGTTGGCAGGTATGAATAGGTTTACCGATACTAGTAATTTACACCCATCTGTTTAAAAAATAAGTTTTATATCAAAATAAACCTTATTTCGATGCGAACACGATGAAGCAGGGTTGTCTACGAAAAATCTGGTTTGAATGGTTGACGAGCTTCAAAAAGCAAACACAACGCAGGATTTTTATTGTGTGTTTTTTGTTGTTTTACAAGCTTTATTTAAGTTACTGTCATTGAAATAAAATTTTATGCATGCAACCTTACGTCATTGTGTTTGAAATGAAATAGCTTTTAATTTGATATAATATTTATTTATTGAACAAAAATGGGTGTAAATCTAGTATCGCTCAACCCTCCATATATATGCCGACCCAATAGCTATGCCCGGAAAATAATAGGTTGTAAGTATATTCTATAAGCTTCTTACTTTCGTTTGGTATAAAATTTGTTCATTAGACAAAGTGTGCATGATTTAAAAAATGTAATTTTTTGTAATTAGTCACAATCTATCCTGAAACTTTTTAGCCAATCCACTCGCAATATAATTTTATAACACTAAATTTGACATAATATACTTTTCACCCATTAAACAGATGGGTGAAGGTCGTTTCTAATTAGGATCTTAGATTACTACGCGTGGGTCTGTCTGTTAGACTGCAACAAAATTGCGACTTTTACACCTGATCGGTATAAAGAGATGATGATTAATTAATGGTGAGTATTTTGCTTTCCAAATATAAGGTAACCGATCGATCCTTGACCGCGGACAAATTGAATGATGAGTTTTTGTCTGAAGTCTAACTAAAGCAATTGCTACATGCCTTGAAAAGCAACTCTAAACCTTCGCTTCGGAAATAAGAAAAAGGTTTCTTTTAAACAAAAAAGTAATTTTTATAAGTACTTCAATAATGATAATTGGAAACGCGATCAAGTTTAAATCATAAAATAAAACAATCATTACTAAATATGAATTTACGCCCAGCGAAGCGAGCGGGTAAACAGCTAGTGTAAGTCATTTTTGCTTACAATATTTCGTAAAAAGGAAATAGTTTGTAATGTCTTAAAAATAATGTTCCATGAGAGCTTGTCAGATCAATATTTTAAAATTTGAAGTATGGTTTGTATCTGTTTGTATAATGACTATAATGGCCGCTCTACACTTTTAAAATTAACTTGACTAAAAACACCAAACCCTTATTTTTGCAATTCAATCCAATAAAAAAGTTTTCAATCGAACATAATAGTATAAAATTTTCTATAGAGCCTCTAAAACGTAGGATATCCTACCTCCGGATTTCCACGCCGCGGCCGTAAGGAAGACAAAAATAAAAAAAAAATATGTGTTTAAGCGCGAATTTTTACGACCGCCTCAAGTTTTACGCCGTTCCGCGAAATTGGCGCTCGGATCGCGCGCCTCTTCCTAAATCTCTGATTACGCATTACGCGAAATTGAAAGGGTGCAAGGGCGCGATATACCGGCGCGTATGGCGACTGCCGTAAATCTGAAAGCAGATCGCCGGCCACTGCGCAGATCTTCGCTGAAACGATCGTCCTTTTATGAAACATTTTCTAGATTGTCCCAGTTCCGAATAAAACTTGTGATTAGTACAAAGATGAGGAGGTTTAATAAGAAAATTAGTAAGTTTTGGAATTTATTCCTTAAAAAAACGATTTTCGTATATAGATCTCGGTACGTAAATTAGAAGCGAAATCGAGTGTTAACAAAAAGTGTAGTAGTAGTCATGTTGCCCCTCCGCGTTTCTTTCAATTCTGATTAATACATGTGTTATTTTTAAAGCAGATAAGTAAGATGATGCGATGATAAATTATAAATTGGACGTGGAGCGTAGCACCTGGCACACCGCGCTACAACACACTAATACAAAGCGCACGCTTACATATTTTTAAAGTTCGTATGTGACAAACAGTTTTCTTTTCATTTAAAATGAAAACTAGGATTAAATTAAAAATAATCAACTGGCATATGATATTGTATAGATTAATCTACGTTGGAGGTTAAAATCGGTTCCAGTTACATGTAAAATGTAAATCTCTGTTTTAAAAGAGGTATATTCGATATTTTTTCTCAGTTATAAGTCACATGACGGCAGATGACAATTTAAAGCCAATAACATGAAGAATCTGATCACCGAAGACCGCTTTCACATATTCAGTATTTTTTGAGAAGTATCCTCGCCGCCAAAAATTTCAATTCGGTGCTTTAAATTTGTCATGTATATGGTGACATTGATACCGATCGTGTAATGAGGAGTTTCATAGTTTTATTATGCAACATGATTTATGTAATACAGTTTATGAAATCGATATACATAAACAGATATTATCATAACATGTACATGCTTTCAGTATTATAAGAGATGCATTTATTTACCTCCTTTGTCTATTGCATAATTATATTCGAACAAAATCGTTCTTTTAAGGAGTAAACTCTAACAGCACGTCAGAACTGACACGCACATTTTTTAGGGTTCTGAGCGAAAATGGCAAAAACGGAACTTTTATAATTTCGTCATGTCCGTCCGTCCGTCCGTATGTCACAGGCATTTTATTCAAAATCGCAAGACGTATATTGATGAAATTTATAGTGTAGGTTTATAAGCCGTTACTTAGATTGGTGGTTAAATAAAAAAATAAATGATTATAGAGAGGGCACTCCATACATGTAACAGAAGCTGAAAACCAAAATGGCAACGAGTGGTACATAGTTCAACAGTTCTTTTAAAAATACTTTCAACGAAAATTTTTTTGAACGTTCTGAGATGAGGCATAAGTGCCATGAATATACGCTCTTTTGTTGATACACTTTAGTTTACACTAGTTTAACAGTAATAGTCGACATACCAACTTGTTTTTCTAGTTATAGTCGACTAAACTATGGCTATGCCGACTATGTGCTTATAGCTGTGCTGTGCGGGAAACATGGAAAAAGTGAAACAACGTACTATTTTCATCTGTAGTGCATTTCTTTGTAATAATGACTTCGGAATGAGCATGGTCGGATATGCTCTTTGCCAGTTTTTTTTTTTCTATTTTCACGAGTTTTCTAAGTCTTGCACATCGTTAAGCATGTTGCCTTGAAACGTTTGCTATTTATAAATAGTTTATATTTATTTTTGCACAATCAAATAATATAAATAATTATTGATTTTTTTATTATTATTATTTTATTCGATAGTGGTTACAATTCTCTAAAATTGAAGAAACTGTCTCGTTATTACACATTTTATCATCATTTTTATTCGGTTCTATTCACGTAACGTAAAAGATCTACCAGTAAATACTAAAGCCATTTCTTGAATAATATTTCAACATCTGTTTATGTAAAAAAAAATTGGAATTATGATTATTTGCTATACGTGACGCCATTGAACCAAAACAAACCTGTGAAGTATTTTCATTATACAGATATTGCTGTTTGAATGCGTTTCTTTTTTGGCAACACTCTCGTATAATAGTATCAAAGTTTGTAATCGATCGACACTTGTCTACGACACAGCCTGCGCACACGCGTTATGTCGACAACAACGGAACGTGTGGTTGACAAGCGTGCCCACTTTGGGCATACCCACTGTTGATATACAATTAGTGCTCACTATTGATAGACAATTTCATAGGTTTGGCCGACATAACATTTTATATGTTTTTTAAGAGCTTTAATACTCTACCGTATCTTATTTCAACCTACTTAGTCACGCTAAATAATGATTTCGATCTTTTTAATGATATTTATTTATAATCAATACTTCGGTGCGGCGCGCTCGAACTCGGACCAAATTGGTGTCCGTCGCATTTCATTAATTGATTCATTTTTTTAAGGTAAAGACGCGGCGCCTCTTTACGTCACCGAGCTGGTTTAGTCGATTTTGGCAAAGATTTTGTACCGTTTTCGCCTCTTTTCCTCTCCATGACAGCAAAATCACTTTTGTGACTGCCACCGTGACGTCAATGACGTGTCGTAAATACACCATTAAACAGTCAATTTTATTATTTAATAGTAGACGAATAGCCTAGAATAATCCGATTTCTACCAAATTCGATATTTTGGATCACCTGAAAAAATCCAAAAAAATGCAAGAAGAGCATCGACTTTAAAATCCGCGTACGTCGACGCCCCGGGTGTCCGTGACGGCGCCGGCGACCTTAACAGATATTTATCAGCAAATATAAAACTCGGTCGTAAACTTCACCCCTATAGAAGATAAGCCACTACTGAATAGAAATATGGCGGCTGAAATTCAGATCGTAAAGAAATAATGAGAAGTGGCTTTATGTCGTATTTCTACCCGCCGGCGGTCACACGCCCGAAATCACTTTTCTTCGGGGCATATTGTGGGGGTAGAATTTTAGGGGGGTCGCATGATAATAAAATCGAATATATGCGATATTGCTGTAAGCCGCTTTCTTCTAGAATTTCGTTTCACATTAAATATATCGGTTATCCAAATAAAAAGAACGACTTGTTCATTTTTTTTATTTATAAATCGTTCGTTAATGCTGTTCTTGTCGAATATATTAGTATGGAGTTGTTATGTAATTTGAGAATTGTTTAAGTATTCCAGTGTTATTTGTTCAAATATTTCAGTGACGATTAAATAGTAGTATTTGTATACTTTTATATAATTGTATAGGAAAAAGTCCTTAAAAACTATACTTATTGATTTTCTATAAATCGTTTAAGTTTTACAATCATGGTGTATATTCACAGCAGTGACTTTTGTAGTTTAATTTTTTGTTCTGAAACAAACTTATTTAAATTAACGATTACAATGACAGATTTATGCATATTAAATAGTTGTGCTAAATAAATTAATATACAATAAGCTGCCCTGGAACTAATCCGTCCCGCTACAGGCACGCCCCGATTTAAGTACGAAGTTGACGTTATTTGCGCTGCGTTTGAAACTATGCGAATAACGGAAGTTGTACACTCTGTGTAACATCGAGGGCGCATGGTGATTACTTAAAACAATCAGGCGTTGGGATATCTGGGATTTTATTGTTTAAAGATATGAGGGTACTATATAGTTTGGAAAAAGATTGAATCATGAGTTCAGTATAAAACCATATCTCAGATAAACTTTTACAAAAGTAATGTGTAAAACTTGTATTTTATACGATACTAGCTTTCCGCCCGCTGTTTCGCCCGCATGAAGATTGAATGCATTTTCTTCATTTGTCGATATCGCTGTTCGTTCTAATCTCGGACCGGCTTTCAATTCTAATTATGGCGCTGATCTTCATTACGATTACGATTATGCTAATGATTCCAATCCCGACTCGATACTCCAATTTGACTCTGGTCACATCCTCAATTTTGGTCCAGGTATCAGCTCTCGATTCTGCTGTCCGCCTTGTATTGTAAAAGCTGTGTACGCTTGTTATTAGTGGGCATATTAATAGAAGTTTTATACGTTCCACTCTTTGTGACAAATCGATACAGATGTGGATGTACATTTAGCATACCAGTGACATGGCAATGGTGTCTGTTTATTTCTGTACGTTATGTTTCATCTATTACTTTAAACTAAATAAGCAGTGGCAATAACCTGATGGTTAGCGTGTCAGCTTACAGGCGTACCCCAAAATATCATTACTTAAGTACTAAGTGACAGCAGTGTAATTGCTATGTATATACTACTATGCTACTATGAAAGTATTGTTTGTTTATACATTTTTTTGACAAATTTTGTTAAAAAAAATTCGTTTTATGAGTCACTGAATGCAATTCTTCCATTTTTTGTATGTCTCTCTGTTTCTCTGTCTATCTGTATATCCTTTTATAACTTACAAACGGTTTGACCGATTTTGAAGAAAATTGATTTAGGTGTAGCAAAAACATGCAATTATGCAAATGTAGGTTACATATGATTTTAATATATTGTATGTTAACATTAATAAAATGTACATAATTCTGAGTATATGCGTGAGATGTGCGCGTGCATGTTTGTGTGTATGTGAGTGGTAGAGAGAGAGAGAGAAAAACAGAGAGCGGAACCGCTCATAAAAATAATTAATAATAAATTTTAACTTATGCCCAGCTTATCGGGCATGTTACAGCCGGTATATTATAAGCCTTCATACAACCTAATCAGTATAACGAAACCGTTTATCTCTTTCATAATTCAATACAACACAAAACGAAGTTGAGTTATTTTATTTAACTTTACTAAGCTAACGCAGTTAGCTTTTGAACGACACGAAACCGTGTGGCAGTTAGGCGCGTCGTAGTTCGGTCGAATAAGGCACGGCTACGACACGACTCCACTGCGAAATCCCCTCCGAGCACCGACAATTCGAGCGGGTAGGCGGGTCGTGGCTGTAGATTTTGGAAATTACATAACGCGCTTAATGCTGCTTAATGTAAATTCGATTGTATCAAACTATCGACTGAGTTCCGATTGTGTGTAGTCTGCTTAAACTTGGCGCTCGTCGGTTTTGAATCCTTGGCGCTTTGTGGCGGAAAACTTTGGACATTGCGCCGGCATAGTTTCGGACGCTACCCTCCCGGATTTACTATTGTTGTTTGTCCGTTTGCGAACACCATAGGCACTCCTGTCCGCGGTTATGTATCGAGTCGAGGGTGTAGTGTTGTTTTAACATTTCTTTAATATCCTGCAAAGGCTTTACAGAACAGTTCACAACAGAAAACTTTACCTTTCATTTTTTTATTGAACGTTTTATTATATTCTCCATCTGTCAAATTATTGTGTGAACCAAAATGTGTAAATAAAACCCCTTTAATTTCTTTCGACAACTTTCGTATTTCTATTTATTCCATTACACAACTATTATTTTTTTTCTAATTTTTTCCCTTGGTTCCGTTTCTCATATCATTTATACAATGCAATTATTAGTAATAGTTTGATACCGATTTTAAAATAGAACTATTAGTTTTACAACTTTATTCAGCTATTGTCACTAGACCTTACATGCTTTTGAGTATTTTCTGAAAATAATAATCATCGCTGTTTTGAAGATTATAAATAAATTCTTTCCTGTCCTTACACTTCGATTGATGTAAATCGAAATTATATCTCTTGCAATATTTTAAAAATAAATCTTATTACTTTCAATGTGTTGTTACGAAACGATCTAAGTACTACTACCCAAGACGCCGACAACTTACTTGTAACTCCTCTGAGTTTACGAATGTCCATGGACAGCAGTGATCTACTGCTTGCTCCTCAGAAATGTTTAAAAAATTATGTTCATGGATACATAGATAAAATTCAAACCAATCTAAGTCGTGTCAAATTAATTACTATTGAGCGTTTTATTTCAAACCGAGGTGTAACTAAATAAAACCAAACGCATCACGACAAGAGTATTACAACTAGAAGAGATTAGAAAGTACTGAGTACTTAGTACTTTCTAATCTAATACTCCTGGAAAACACAATTGAAATACTGGCTGTATTTAAACTCATTAAAAGTACTATATATAATATTTGTCGCAAGTTTTTCATTTTCACATCGCAATACATGGATTCTGCCCTTTATTTATTACTAAACCAAACAATATCAAAAGCTCTGAAAGCAGTATTAGCCTAGTAGTTAGTACGCCTGCCAGTGACGCATGAATAGAAAGTTCGTGTCCGATGACTCTGCCCATCGAACGTTTTTAGTACGTTTTATTATAAGCATATAGAATAATATCAGCTTTTAAACTTCACTTTCATATTAATGCAGAGTGTATTTAAAAGCGACCGCCCTCGTGTAAGTTCGTCCGATGCGCATATCCGCCCGATTGCAGCTTAAAAGCTGATAACCCGCGGACGGGGGGCCGTTAATCATAGGGGCCCGGGCCGGGCTCGAGCAGCTCGGACTTGGCCGTAGAACGAGTTATCTGCCGTGCGAATAGGCAGAAAACTTTGCGAGAATCCGCCGAGTGAATAAATGGCCTCCTTTTATGCCGTATCCCGATTCTTGGCAGCTTTGATATAATATGGCGAATTTGTGTAGAATTAATGTTTAGTGTTACACAGTTTTTTTTTGTCTGTTGAGCCTTATCAACTTCTAGACAAATGCGCACATAAAAATAAATAGTTCAATTATTGTTTAGTTTTCGTTTCATTCAAGCGTATCTTTTTCTAAACGAAGTTCCTTAACGCCATTTGCGCGGTAGAATTTGACTGGTACTGGTGGAAATCGTAACATAACGAAAACGCGTTACGTCCTCTCCATGCGACTTTCTCCTCTCCCCCCTCTAGCGCTCTTGAAATTTATTATTTAGTATATTTTTATACAATTTATAATTCACCATTTTATATCTAATGTTCAAAACATATTTTTCCTAAAATAATAAACTTATATTTAATATTTTATTTATGACTGATGGAAATTATGGAAACAATCTAAATGAGACTAAAAAAGAGAGAATTTCTACTAGTCATTGAAGATTTCTTTTTTTCCATCTTCCGACTCCATCATCAGACCTTTGTAACCATATTGGGACTCGTTAGAATGTACTAAATTAGGTCAAACTTGAAGGGCTGACTAGTATGTAGATATTGAAAAGTTTCAATGTCCACCTCCGAGCTGTAGAATTAGATCAGCTTGACAGTGCCAAACTATTGTATTATCATCGACTTTTAATCGGTGTGAAAAGTCCTGAAGTGGGTGAAAATCGAGTTACAAAATCCAGTAGGCTTAAGCTCATCATAATTCAAGGCCCACTCCCCTCTTTCACCCCATACCCCCACATCAGATATCTCATCCCCACCCAAGACGCCAACAACATACTAGCAACTCCTCTGAGTTTACGAATGTCCATGGACGGCAGTGATCTACTCTCTGCTAACTCGCATGCTCGTTTACTCCTCTGAAATGCTCTAAAAAAGTATGTTCACGGATAGATACATAGAAGACAAATTAATCTAAGTGGTGTAAAATTAATTGCTATTGAGTATTTTACTTTAAACCGAGGTGTAACTAAATAAAATCAAACAGATCACGACAAGTAAGTTTTCAATGAAATATTTCTTCTTAAAAGGCCGCAATCTCACTAGTGACTTCTTTAGAGTTTCCGATATCCTTGGGCGGCAATTATCACAATACTCTAGGTGACTCACATGCTCGTTTCACCCTTAAAAATGCTATAAACCTCTTTGATCAATTCAGTGCTGCTAATATCTCAATGCAACTTTACTAAAAAAAATTTGAAAGTTAAAAGGAGAATGCTTTGATAGAAGAGATGTAATGCTATAAATATCAAGATACTTCCTTTCATAACCTCTCACTTCTTATTGTAACACTTAAAGAAGATGACAGGTGTCAAATTTTAAACGACGACGACGACAAATATCACTCATACGAGCTAGCATCGGTACGTAACCAAGAGCAAGTACTAAAGCAACTTGTTCTTAGGACAGTAATTCAATGCATTACCAATGAGTTGGCACAATATTAACATAATTACTCTAATTGTGTAAGTTTGTAACACGTAACATTAAAAATGAGAAAGCAGCGAGTCGAGGAACGAACTCTAATGATGCAAGCAATTTTCAGAATGGAACTTGAAATTGAAATTAAGCTACATTTGGGTCGACCGTCTGTCGTGTTCTAAACGCTATATGTTGTTCTGGATCGATAACAACAATACTGACCATTCATCAAGCATATAGATTCTTTAAAAACCGTATATGGTACAGTTACCCTTTGGGTGTAGAAATTATGTAGAAGAAAACGTTAGTGAACTATCCTATACATAGCAACAAAATAACGCTTAACGACGAACAGACGCATGCAAAATATAACATAGAAAGCCACTTATTTTCGATTTTTCTTTATACAGTTGCAACTAAAAATCAATATTTTTTTAAATCTTGGTAATAGTCTATTAAAAACAAGCCTCATGAATCTAGTGGTTTGTTGAGATCAAAATAATTGTATCGTAGAATTTCTTTTCGAACTGATTCAAGGTGGTAGGCTTGTATGTTTAGAGGTACATTGAAACTAAAACATGAGTAATATTAATACAAGAATGTTCATTATTAATAAATATGGTGCGTATAATACTTCAATACGCCCGCTCAAACGTCGAATCAACTCAAAAATATATATAAAACAGTTTTTAATTGTTTGTTCCCATGTCATTCCAAATAACTCAGAGAGATTTTGCAATATTGTAAGTCTATCTAATACAAGCACAAAAACGTTGAGTGATAGATCATTGACAGTAAGGAAAACGTATAATAATTTATTTGACATTATCAACTACTGTCCTTTACAAACCTCCCACACAAGTAATAAAATGCTGTTCTGTTTCATTTACCTGCTCTGTGACGTTCTCAGCGCCGTCTGCAAGGGAAAGGGTCGAATATACAGAAACTATTCGCTGAAAATTACAGGTTGTCTTAGCGACGCTTAGGACGCGTCAAATTTCGAGGATCCCCGTTAAGCTTGCCCGCGCTTCGGGACGAATTAATATCGTATTCACGCGTGCGCCTTACGTAGCTATATATTATAGAATCTCTAAACTTGCATATATACTAATTTGAATCCATATTTACCCGGATTATATAGAACCATCGTTTGCGTATTAATGTACAAATTTGTAGTACCCTTTTCTACATATGCGACAAGAAACATGTGTATTTATTTGGATTCGCTAAATATTCTAAGCCTTCATCATTGTTGCTCTTTTTTCTTGGCTTATTCTAAATGAATCAAAGAGCTTGGCAATTTTTTCAGTGCGACTATAGAACTCAATCTGTAAGCATTTCGATGGAATTCTTTGGTACACAATTATCATCACGTCTTCGTCAAAAGTTATTCTTAAACATCCCGGCCCACATGACAATACGTGCACTCAGTCGCCATCTCCCCTAGACGCGTTGCTTTATTCATCGCGTTAATGATGATTGATCATCTCGACTTCCCCTACAGTAATTATCGCTTTATAGACTTTGAAAAATTCTGTTAGGAGTCATAGTTTAATAACCTCCATTGACGTAGTCGTTGCGCTAACGTTATCATCCTAATGGAAATGATTTATATGAATGAGATTTAATGTGCCGTAAAAAATTTTAATATAGCTTTCCCTCTTGATTGAGGCACGTATTCAAATATTGGTCTAATTTTTTTCAATGCTACCCCAAGTTGTTTCAGTATTGCCCTTATTAATTTTATATTTACGATCGAAAAATGAATTAATATAAAAATCGACACTAATAACATCGATATCTTTACAAACTTTGCTATTAGTTCATTTTTCCTAGAAATAAAGATCTGCAGACAGTTCTTAGAAGTAGATTTTGACCAATTTTACGGTGACAGGCAGAAATTAAAATTCAGCATCGACTTAAAACTGTATATACACGTAGTGTGGAAAATAAAGCACAATTTCATGCACACTAATATATCAACAGGATCACCTTCTCACAAACGAAAACAACAATGATTAACGCCATCGACTTGAAACATGTTCACTAAAATGAATAGGTTAAGAGATTTCAACAGTTATTGAAAAGGTAACAATGAAACATCGAAACTTTCTGAAACTATCATTACTAAAAATAATTTTAATACTTTAATGATAGTAGCAATTATTCAATTAATATTATCCAAGAAGTTCGGAGTTGTTTTTAGAATTCCGTATTTCACGATCGTGAAAATAGAACCTTTATACAATCATTTAACATCTTATATGCGTTAAGGACCTTATTTTCCTAAATGTCTTGAGGTGTCACTTTGAAATTAATACAGAATACTTGAAATTAATACAGAATATTAAGGTCCATTGCCTCATCTATGTTAAATTTAAATTTCTTTTTTAAGAAAAGAAAGGAATATAATTTATGACGGATCGAGCGCACGCGCATGGAACGCCTAATGGCCCGTTTTTGGTTTTGCTGATCGGCTGAATATTCGCAGGAACGGCGCCTCGCCAACTGAGGTCGTCGAAATAATAATACCTCTGAACACTAGGAATCTATAGAGGTGCAGAGCTTCACTTCCAATATGCCAACACGTATTCTATGTACTATAGTAGCCTGTAGACTAGGTGCAGTACTGGGGTAGTGCAGCATGCAGCTGTATGCATTCTTATACTATTTCTTGCAATTTCCGGATTCGTCCTTCAGAGAGCAAATTTAGATCAATTAAATCGAAGCGGCCCGGATCTCCAAATCTGTCTTCGACCGGAAGCCGTATCGTCGGGACAGCTATGCTATTTTCTGACGTTGTTTCCGTGCCATACTATACATAACGGGCACCGCTATCTGGCGCCCGTGAATGACTACTGTCAGCGGTTGGCGGCCCTACCGTCATGAGGGCCGCCGCTGTCTATGTCAGGTGATCAATCCTCTGAACGATTACCGTGGTACTAAGCTGCATACATGTTCGATGCATTTCGGAAGTAAAACTCATACAAACCCATATCTTTAATACAAATAAATCTATATGTACAAAAACTATTCTATTATGTACATTTTACTATAAATTGTACCGTAAAAGCAAGGTTCTCTATATATGATTTACAAGTTCGAAACTCGTCTATATGAACTATAGGACTACAGAAGAAAATAGTGAGTATGTTCACGCCGTGTGTACGTCGAGGTGCGCATAACGTTTCCGTCGCCAACACAATCCTTTAAACGGTATTTTCGCACCAAAAGTCGCATTCACAAATCGATTATCAAAACCTACAGCGCAGTTGTCGATAACATACATTTAGATTGATACGAAATGTTTTTTATTGTTAAGATGTGTTTTTTTTTTTTGACAAAAGCAGCTAAATCCAAAAATCGTTAAACGCAAATCTTCGACTTATTATTATAGAGACCGACTTTAGACCTCGACTTACGTACTCGAACACGGCAAGATACTAGATACATTTCTGTATATAATTGTAAATAAAGAACGAAAATACACTTTAAGCGTGTTCGTCGCCATTTAGATAGTAGTAAACTTAGAATCGTATTTTGCCATTCCTTCTGTAATCTATGGCGACATCCCGTTCGACCCCCATGCTTTCTCGTTCGTTCTCAAAACGCACCACGCATAGCGCATTAGCGCAGTAACGGCCGTGTATGGTCCATCGAGGCCGGCGGCGGCTCGTTATCGGCCGCGCCGAGGCGCGCCCGCCCGATAACGTCGCTTCCGACACGTGACGCAGGCGAAGTCCTAAGGTGGAGCACTTGAGATCGACGCAGCTCGATCGGCTTCGACCGGCGCCTTTGTGTACGAGGTCGTAGATTACACCCTAGATGTATTGTTCTGTTTCGTGGCTACGCGGAAAAAGAAATCTCGGTCGTACTACCGGAATACAGTAAAATGTATACCAGCAATACAGAGTGCAAATGGACACAATCGTTTACATCACACAATTCTTATAATAATATAGTGAGTAACGCATCGCTAACTTCATAATGATTCTTCTATTACTAGAATTTCTTGCAAGGTATACATATCACAAAAATTCGGTATATTTTTTGAATTGAAAATGCAATCAACAGCGTATTCTAATCGCAACAACCATCTGGTCTGATGTAACTAGCACTGTATTTGTGTGAAATTTTGAAGATATTATGTCCATGGTTATATTAATTAACTACCGTAACGAGATGGTTAAATGTAGATTTTTTATGTTTCTGTTATTTCTTTTGAATATTTTTGTTCGTCCATACTGTGACATAGATAAGTCTTCGACAACGAGGATAACTTTTTTCTCGACATCCGATTTAAATAAAATAAAGCCTTATATTCTATGTTCTGCTCCGAGCCAAGCTGTTAAAAGCACATTAACATCCGTTCAATAATATTAAAAATGTACAGAGAGATGATAGGCATACAGACGAACAAACGGACAAAATTTTAATAACCGTTTACTCTTATACTATACTCTCTTATCGCCACCTATCCATTTTCATACGCACCTTCAATCGACAGACGCACTGGGTTCTACTGTTTCAATATATGTATGGATAATAACAGGATTAGTGATAAGATCAGGAAATAATATCTGGACAAGAGTTGACCTCACAGAACAGTTACGAAACTTCCCGCATTCTTTTGAGCAATATGTTTTAGAGCTCGAAAAGAGCGAAAACGTTATTAGTTACATTTTTAAAATCAAAACTGTCTGCGTTCTCTTTTATAATAATTAGAGGTATGAAAAATTATCTATTTACTTTTTTTCAAATACTTCGTCCAAAAAATCTTTTAAACGGAGCGATCGATCTAAACGGGGTATTCGATTCAATTTTTAAGTTCAAAAAGTGATTAGATTTTAAAAGTCGATTGTTAGAAAAATCGAAAATTTATTTTGAAAACACATGTGTTTGAATATTTTTTGACAACGAGATCTTTGGATCAACGGATACCAATGACACATGCGGCGGTCTATACAGATTGAAAGCGCCAGAATGGATTTTATTTTATATTCGATCTATCAAAAAGTCTAAAATTTATTTCGAAGAAATCATTTTTGAAAAGTTTTTGAGATTCCTCGAACTATATATATATATATATGTAAACGATTTATGTAAAACTAAAAAAAAATATGAGTGTAGTCAAAACACAAACTCACCTCCTCACGAACATACAAAAGTTTTTACAACCTTAAACCGTCGACATCTGATGAAATCTCGATTTTCGAGAATCGGACAGAAATTTTCAATTCCATAAATTGTCGAATCTATGAACATTTTCAATTTTCTTAGCGGGCAGTTAAATAAAACTAAAAACTTCAGTAATTAATATGATGTTGTTGCAATTGCGTTTAGAACGTTAGAGATACTTTATAATTATTTTCTTAGAATCTACTGTCGTAATAAATAATAACTGTAAAATATAAAATACTTTATGGATAGTATAACTTTTATAGCAATCGTAGATTGCTAGTTTCACTTTCTAGAGCTTACGTTAATAATGCTAGAGAGGAATTTAACTAGAATTAATTCAATTCAACCGCCTTATATGCGCCTACATCAGTTGTTTTAAAATACACATAAGTGTATTTGAAAATAATTGATGTGAACATGTACAAATATTTTTTTATCAATTATTGTCAAATTTTGTAATTCTTAGGTGAATAAAATTTCATTTCGTTCTAACTCGCCTGACAGACGTTGTTCTGCCCTTTTTTGTGGGTAGTTTGTCTGGATTGTTGAATGGACGTAAAGTGAATTTTTGTATCGTTCGATGTCAATTTCTACCCCGATCGTGTTTTCGGTTCCGATCCCGGTCCCACTTTTGATTTTGACCCCGTCTCTACACTCGTTTTCGACCTCAGCTCTGTTCCCAATTTTAGTCCCGGTCTCGTTTTTGGTTCTCATTTTGCTCCCTTTCTCGATTTTGCTCCCGTCCAGCATTCGATTTCGATTCCATTAGCGGTCCTAGTTCCGATTAGGACGAGGCCGAGGCAAATGCTAACACAAAATAAAATGTAAGTTATATTTTACTTTATTCTCTTTGTACAACAGTGTTCATCTTTATCAGCTCTTTATGCAAAGAGGCTGTGCCAAATTTATTTCAACATTTGAACATCATTAAGTTTGATTATATATCAAATATTGTTGGGTGGCTCCATTAATTACATTGTAAGCATGTCTGCAGTCTTTATCATGCCTCAATTGATAAAACAGGTGCTTTAGATCTAAGTTGAACCTATTATATGTCAGAGGTCACATAAAAAAACAAACATACGCCCTGAACCTCATGACTGAATATAAATTAAAAATTGTGTATTGTATTTTTGTGCCTTTCATTTATTTACTTATACTGACAAACTCGCTAATGAAAAATGCAGCCATACAACTTTGTTAACCCATCTGAAGGGCCGAACACTAAACCGAATAATATTTTTTATTGTTATTGTGTATTTATAATTGTGTTATCGTTGAACAAAACGTTGAACAGCTTTCAATATTAAAACTGTTTAAATATTAAAAATTAAATGAAAATTTTTATTGTTATAGGCACTTGGCAATCTTTTTAATCCGCCACGCCCATCTTGCATTCACGTTCAGATTGTGCTTGATGTATGTAAACGACGCGTAAAACCCTTTCTTAAAGTCAGATATGGTAATCTTGACGGTCAAAAGTCATATTGACGATTGCGCATGATTCGCGAATAAGTGCGATAAAACGATAGACGGCACTTCAGCGCCTATCTCCGATATACAAACTCAGTATCTAGATGGGTGTCTCACGAACAACGTGCATATTAAAGCCGCAACAATGACGCTGAGAAACGAAAACATACAGAAAAATCTACGAAGGAGACTCAAAAGAGTTGCGAAAGACGCGTGTAGTATAAAGACAGCGAAGAAAAGGCTACCGATAACTCGATGGCTGCCGACATATAATTTCACAATTTTGATACAAGACATGATCGCCGGAATCACAGTCGGTCTCACGGCCATACCTCAAGGTATCGCGTACGCAGTCGTCGCGGGCCTGTCGCCAGAATACGGTCTCTACTCCGGCCTCATGGGTGGGTTCGTCTATTTGTTCTTCGGGAGCTCAAAAGACGTCACCGTGGGACCGACGGCTATAATGTCCGCGCTGACAGCCAGATACGTACTTGATTATTCGTCAGATTTCGCAGTGCTTGCCGCTTTCCTTTCTGGTGTTGTGATTTTAATAATGGGAACGCTCCAATTGGGATTTCTGGTGGATTTCGTTTCCGTGCCGGTGATAAGCGGATTCACGACGGCGGCGGCTCTGCAAATAGCATCGGCTCAATTCACGTCGCTGTTCGGCTTAGACGGAAAATCTGGGACTGTTTTCTCGCAATCGGTATATAACTTCGTGGTGAACATAAGAACAGCGAAGTTGTGGGACCCCGTCCTTGGATTTTCAACGATATTGATTTTGGTTCTGTTGAAGAAGTTCGGTGAAGGTTGCAGCAGAAACGATACGGCCGTGAGACAGTTTCGTTGGTTATTATCGTTAGCGCGTAACGCTGTAGTTGTGGTGATCGGAATGATAATAGTGTATGTCATAAAAGTTGTTCAGGACCAAGAACCATTAAAACTAATAGGTGATATAGGAAGTGGGTTACCGAAATTTCAACTACCACCGTTTAGTACAGTGGTAGGCAACGAAACTTATGATTTTTCAGATATGATGGAAACATTAGGTCCCCAATCCATAGTGATACCTTTAGTCTCTATAATAGAGTCTATCGCGATCGCAAAGGCTTTCGCTGGTGGTGCTCAGTTAGATGCTACTCAAGAAATGATTGCCCTTGGATTTTGTAATGTAATTGGTTCTTTTGTAAGAAGTATGCCTGTAACAGGATCGTTTACAAGGACAGCTCTAAACAATGCCTCTGGTGTACAGACTCCGGCGGGAGGAATTTTCACAGGGTTTTTAATACTCTTAGCTTTAAGTTTACTCACGTCAACTTTTTATTTCATACCCAAAGCATCTTTGGCCGGATTAATTATTACGGCTATGTTTTCGATGATTGACTACGAAATATTTATGCGACTATGGAAGAACAGTAAGAGAGAATTACTAGTGATGTTTGTGACAATATTGGTCAGCTTATGGTTTGGTCTGGAATATGGTTTAGTAATAGGTATCCTAGCCGAAGCTGTGATGCTACTGTTTCGAGTGGCTAGACCGAAAATTGAAATTTCCTCTTTGAAGACAGCTGACAGAGAAGCTTTTGCTATACCTTTAGGAGATAATGTCGCGTATTGTGCTGCAGAACATATAAGGCGTGCCGTACTAGAAGCGGCGCAAGTGGCGGGTGACGATGCCGTTATAATTGTGGACGGATCGAAGCTGCGTAGTATGGACATGACGGTGGCCGCTAATCTTATGGCGGTAGTCAAAGATTTAGAAAGAAAGTCCAGAAAAATCGTATTTCTGAATTTTAATCCTGAAATACAGAAAATATGCGAGAGCATTAATAACAAACACGCCGACAAGTTCATTAACGCCCCTAGCGCCGAAGACTTGGGGATGTTGAACGAACGCAAGTTCTCGGCTGTCAACGTAAATGTTTAATTGATATTTTTATAATAAAGTCATTATATTACTGATTACTTTGTTTTTGATGTTTTATACGATTTTTATAAAATTATTGGTGTCTATGGCTTTCAAAATACTAAAACAATTAATCGCATTACAGATTTAAGTTTATTTATCGAAAAAATTAAATGTATTTACGAAAAAATATCTAATACTTCCCAACTCTCATGTATTTATGGGCATCGTTAAAGTTAATGTTAATAATGGCGAGTCAAGTAATAACAAATACATGAGATAAAGAAATCGACTGATTCATGTCGGATTCAGTGTTTTGTAACGCAATTGAATTTTTTAAAGATGTGAAACAAATAAATGATGTTTCTTATCGGACTTTTATTGTTCTATATGAAATGAGTGTTTACAAGTCTCTAGATACATTCACATATGCCTGATATCAATTCGTATTAAATGTAGACAATTTTGTATGAATCCTTTGAAGATACTTTTGTAATGTCATTTATTGGAAATAGGTATTCGTTAATCAGATAGTAAGTATTAAAATGGTAGTTTTTAGTTAGAGTCACGTATCCCGACCCACCGTCGGCTGAGCTGGTATTTTCAATATTAATAAGGCACTTGCAACATTATAGTATATGTACACTTAACGAATTAATAAAAATCGGCCAAGAGCATGTCGGACCATACTCAATGTAGGGTTTCGAAGCCGTTACTACGAAGAAATGCAATACAGACGATCAAATAATGTTGCTACACTTTTACCACATTTCCTGCACAGAATAGGTATAAGCACTTTAGTTGCCTTTAACTAGGGAAACAAGTAGGTATGTCGACTGTTACTCTTAAACTTGTGTAAACTAAACTGCACCAGCAAAAGATCGTATCTTCCTGGCACCTACATACTTTTGTTGAGTAGCGCGGTTTTTCGGCAATAACTCAAAAGCGGTATATCCGATCATGTTCAAAATAATTTTCATTGAAAGTATTTATTTAGCGCTACCTTTAGATTTTAATTCGGTTTAAAAATAAAATATTCCAGCTTAAAAAATAAAGGGGAGGGGACAACATTTATGCTAATTTCGGAGCGATCTTTTCCAAAAATTTTCAATAATAAAAAAAAATTAATAAAATCTTTTAGTGGTTTTAAAGGAACTGATGATATATGTGCCACATATTGATACTGGCTAAAAAAATATTTTCAGTTTCCATTACATGTATGGAGTGCCTCTTCTAGATATATTTGATTTTTTATTTCACTGCCAAACTAAGTAACAGCTTATACACGACACCTATACTAAAAATGCCATCAATATACATCTTGCAGTTTTGAACAAAATGACTGTGACTTACGGACGGACGGACATGTCGAAACTATAAGAGTTCCATTTTTGCCATTCGGCTTGAAACCCTAAAAAAGCTACTAAAACTAAATAGGCTACTAGTTGACGATCAGTGTATTGTAGTTGATGATCAGTTATATGCTTACGACATACAATTCTTTCTTCTCGGTTCTTCTGAACTATTTGACGTCCGCTGGTAGACGTAAACCTCCCCCTGTGACATATAGTTAATTGGGCTTATACGAAGTTCTTTCATACTCCTTACAAAGTATTTGAAGACTTTAAGTAAACCCATTCCGATGACAATCATCCTTATAATATTTAGAGCATGATACAGTCTATCGATATCTAAACAGATTGTTTTTTATCCAGTTTTCTTTGTACAATAGAATTACATATATGATTTCATTTTTAACTTATCATATTTTTCTTAACTGACACCTTTTCAAGTCTTGATTAAAACATCCAATTATGATATCTGTTTAGCCATGCTAGCTAAAGAAAACTACAGTGAGATGATTTGCCACATGTTTTGCTGGTTTTAACAATTTTAATATAAAACTCTATAAATTACACTAAATAGGACAATATTTAGTAGGAAGCGAATTATAACTTTCCACATTTCCTTAATTTACCCATATTAATAAAAGTTTTTTGTCTTCGTCATTTTTATTAAAACTCCGCAAAGCGTTATCGAGTATCGCGTTACCCTTATTTTTGAAAACAGTATTTTTGTAATAAGCTCTCCCCCGGAGACGTCGCCCGGCGCGTGCTGTTGCACAGCTTATCACAATTTGTGATCCGGCAGCCCCCCTCTAAATATTTCTATTGATTCGCTGGATGTGTCAAACGGGGGGCGGTTCGACGGCCCTCAAATTTATTAACGTGAATCAGCGTTTCTCAAACTGAGAGAGATTTATTTTTGCACCGCGTCAACGCCGAGAAGGGGCAACTTCATACCTAACAAATATTTTCATGTGGGAATGTCTGTGATAGCATTATTGGAACGACATTTTTTCTATAAAATCAAACACATTGCACAATAACTTTAGAACGGAATATCTCATTGTAAATCAATTAAATTTTGAATTTAGTATTAATAAATGACAATCCACTGACTTTAAAGACAATAGCTGTTTATCTATAGTATCGCATGCCTTAAGCGCGAGCGTAGGTATGCTTCTACTGTCGCTTGAAAATCCCGTGTAATCACGATAACTAAAAAACTATTTAACTTTTAAACTTAATTTCTTTTTAAATCTCATCACTAATCGATTGGAAATAACTGTATTGAAAATCATAGCTTGATATAGTACCGATTAGCTGTAATTGAATTTATTAACTCGCAGTTATTTATGTTTTGATCTGTCATTTCGCTTAAATATCTGAAATGGAGATTGAAATGAATGTTTTATGTTTTTGTAATTGCCAACAGATGGCGGTAGTAAAATCAAAATAAAACAACTATTTTCGCCTGAGGATCAGCTGTACGATTTAGTTCAACTGTTTAGCTTTAAGTCGCCCGCAGGGTGCCCGGGTTCAAATCTGTCCTAGAATTGTTTTTTTATTTATTTTTAATTACTTTCAAACGTTTTAATTAGTTCCAAAGTTATTTTTAATGTAATTAGTACTACTTTTATATTAACAACTATTTCTGTATAATAATTTTAATTAGTGACTTCGGGAAAGTTTTAACGAACTTCAAAAGAGGATTTTTGGCGACAAGCTCATATATTATCATTAACCTCTAATTTAAATAACATACGTATGTCACAAGCGCTTAAGGCATGCATATTTGGTTTTACCAAATTTCTTAATAATGTGTACAGTACAAAGACCTAACCGACATTTATTATTTCTTCTGGATCACATGAACACGAAAAGTTAAAATCGTCGAATAATTTATAAATAGTTAATTAATTAAATAATTGTAATAAATTAATAAGTTGGTCTACTCAATGTATATAGTATGTAGATATAAAGTAATTTAAAAATCTTTGTGATTCATATTATGGGGGAAAGCATCTAGATTATTTAAGACAACTCTACTTTAATCGCACGATTTGTGTAAGTGGCTCTAGTTAGAAACTACGGAACTTAGTGATGAGTTGTGTTAATTTTATAGATACCTTATGTGTTTAGAGATTGTAGAAATTACATGAATAAGTTTTGGAAAATTGATAAAACTGTTTTCTTAGGTTAATATATGTTCGGTTAATAATACTGAAGTATCATGTTATTTTTCATATTCTCACATAAAGAACCATTAAGATTATTAATAAAAAAAAGATCTATTATTTATAAAATTAAATTACTTAAATAGGCGTCATCTGTTCGACAACAGTGACCTACAATTGTTAATATTCATAGCATAAAGGAACGAAGCTATGATATTGACTTTTTTGAAGTTGATTTATTAGTCTCATTTTAGATGTGTATATAAAAAACAAAAAAATTGGATTTTTTTGAATTTCAAGAAAGAATGAATATCATCTGATAAATAATAATCGATGTTCAGATGTTTCACATTTAGACGTAAAAGAATATTTATATGACACAGACTACTCGTATATCACGATGCCAAAAATATTCTATACCGGTACGATTGTCTTAAAACTTTATCGTAACGTAAAAGACGATTTAAATAATTTATGAATCTTTTCATGACCGATAACTGTTATTTTCTTCTATATCTACAACCATCTCCTGACAATAAAACATGACTAAATATTCCGTGACGTTTCCACAACACGATATTCGTTACCTAATATCTGTTTCACAGTCCGCGGGTTCCGACGGTGCTAAGCTAACTTCCTTATCTACCTTCGGCGCGGGAGCACACGAATGGCCGTGATGCGTCAAATCACGCGTAACAAATGGATGAGTCGCAGCCCCTGTCACCTTCTCCTTCCTCGGCGCGGTCTTTTTGTAAAATTTCCAGCTTCAATAGGAACCGTTCGCGCTTGATTTGACACCGTATTTATGGCTACAAGTATTCGTATCTATATTATGCGCCGTCCCTACAAAATTTCTTGTAAGCAATCGAACGGTTTCTTGAATTATCTCTCCTTTGTTCTCTTTTTGAGCGATGTGCATTAATATATAAATGATATTTCTATTTGAAAAAGTGTTTAAGAAGTGTTTTTTGCTTCAAATAGCTTTGCGTGTTTAAGAGAAAATCGAAAAAAAACTATATGTTGTTAATGTAAGATAAAGTAAATCGGCGTTTTTGTTTTTTTTTTTATATATATTATTCCAAAGTAAATAAATATAATGGCACTACTGTGTGTGCTGTAAATTTAAAGTTAATGTAATTAGTCATTCTATTAATTTTACTTTGTTCTGTATCCAAACGTAATGTAATATTACATTATATTATCGTAATAATTTGATTGACTTTTAAGTAATCTAATATTTTTCGTTTCATTTTATTCAGGAAAACTCTAAAAAATATTTTGATACTTGTTTGTTATTCATAGATATGTTGAGTTAAATTTGAAGTGGGTAGATATCTACCTACCTTCTTGTGTGGTAAACACATAGAACGTACCTACTTATTGACAAGTAGAAAAAGTAAATTGATTATTAAGTTGTAGAAGAATACGCAATTATTTTTTTACTTTTTAGTGCATACCAATTTGTTATGGAATAGATTAATTTCTGAAGTAGGTTTTTTTTTTGTTAAATTTTTTGTAATATTAAGTAAGTTATTACTTTTTATTTACTTTCTTTGCCATAAATATTTTTACCTAAAATATTTTGGCACTGGTTAAATAAAATCTATTTGTAATGTGAAGAAATAAGCAGAATTTGAAAGTGAGATGTTCACGATCCATAGTGAAAACATGTAAGTATTGTGAAATATTTATTTTACAATGACTTCAATTGTTATAGAAGAACATATGTTGCATTGTATACAGATAATGCTTTTGAGTGTGAATTTTCTCTAATTAAGATTAATATTTTTCGTTTGCAATCTTGAAAATAAATAAAAGACCATTATATTTTTCCGTGGTTAGATATTAATGGATATTATTTTACGCACAATGCGCAATGACATGTTAATCTTTAGAGTGGGAGGCCAAAGCAATTAATTCGATTATATGATAGCGGGGTTGAAGGCGCCGCCCAGCACTTGCCAATCCTTAGTAGGGCGTTGTAGGTACAGAATGCCGGCTCAAATTATAGTACACGATGGTTTATTGAAAACTGTCAAAACTGTCTAATAGACACGTATTTTAGGTAGTTCGTATTTGTTATTACAATACTTAGAAGAATTTTTGTTCTCAGTAAACTTTACCCATCATTTGAAATATTTTAAATGATTAAATGACAGTAAATAATAATTTCCTCGACTTGTAGGAAAGTTTTTAACCATTCGCGAAATCGCAACACTATTCGGTTCCCGCTAAAAGCGAACACTTCTGCGCGTCAGACATTCCGGCGCGTCGAAGTCCCTTAGACCGAGAGGCCGCAGCAATTAATCTCGTTTACATCACAACACCCCCACTAATTGGGGTCATTTCAAAAACAAGCCGGCACGTATTAATATTCCCCGGCTCAGGTATACGGTGTCCCTCGTCACTCGGTGCTCTGTTTCTGACATCGGTAATGAAATACCGGGCAAATGGGCCGTGCCGAGTTGCCAATAGCTACCGGCTGTACTGTGCGGCGTGAAGCTCGGAGCGTTGCTTTGGTTAAAAAACGTTCGCCATGTTAGGGAGTATGAATTGTTTATGAATTCTGTGCTGAAATTATAATCTAGTCTTTTAGTTTTAATGCTATTCGATATCGTTGTTTCATCAACAAATACGATCGAGTCCGAAATTTCTAGTGTAGGTTTTAGGACGGCCGTTAATCGGAGATCATTGCAGACTTTAATAAAAGGCAATATTGACTTAATATTTATTTTCAGTGAATTCTTATTAATATTCTTCCTAAAAAAGAACTTTACTTATTATTTTTATTTACATTTATTATTTTTACGTTCTACATATAATTCATTTAACGAAAATGAAAGAAAAAACATCAAAAAACTAAGCAAATACTTACTCATACTTAAGCAACGCAACTGAAGAAATTTTTTCTATTTATTAAATTCGATTAAAGGTATTCGCATTACATACAAAAAGTATTTAATAAATAAAAATAAATTATATTTTTAAGTTTAACATTTTCCATCATATTTGCATAAAATTGTAAATTTGTTTTACTCTTTATATTTGAAACTAATCTTTAGTGTCTATTTAAGTTAGTATATTTAAAAAAATATATATTTTTAGTATTTTTTCAATAACTATTAAAGTAGCAAGTGTTGTTATTTTATATATTATTTACATTCTTCCATACACGTATTAAGTTCGTATACGCAATTACAAATAACAACTTTTGTGTATGTTTATAGACGCTTTCGGTTAAATCGCTTTAGTGCATGCAAATGCTGCAAAACATTTTAGCGAACGTTTTATATGCGAACTATTCGCTCGTGAAATTCGACAGTAGTTAGACTTACTTTTGGCCGAAGTTGCCATGGCGCAGTACGGGGCTCACAGATATGGCTATATGAATTGCAGAACAGAGAACGGCGCTAGATTTAATAGAATACATGTATATTGTGTTACATGTATGTTGTGTTGTGTTGTTAATATTTTAAAGGAAAATATTACTTTCACATTATTCGGTCCTTCAAGACGTTTTAATTTTTTTTTTGTATGGGTGAAGTTATATCAGTCTGATCGGGTTTAATTTGAAAATTAAATGTAAAACGAGGATAGCCTACGTTACAAGGTCAGATATCCTCATTTCCGTACTTTATTCCTGAATGATAAATGATAAATAATAGCTTCTCTTTTTTATGACTAGCTTTTGCATACGGCTTCTTTCCCGTGAACACGTAGTAAATATCATTATCATTTCTTAATCCAATCAAGGACGAGTCTGGTACAGTAACCGCAGTCCCGCTTTCTAGTTTGTTCTCAAACCGTATCTACGTCGTGACCCAGCCCCCAGTCCTAACCCTGATATCCATTACATTCCTATACTGTCTTCAGTCAAATCCCAATCTTGTTCTCGCTCTGGTCTCCCTTCTGATTTCGGTTCTAATTCCGATCTCTCAACCGATCGATATTATAAGAACGTTAAATTGCGTTTACTCTCGCGGGAATGTCCGGTCTTTTTTCCCAGTGGGTAAACGATATCACAGATCCAACGTCCTTATTCAGGTTTCAAACGGCATCCCTATGAAATTTAACGAAACAGTTTCAGTGCTTTGACTGTGAAATTGTTATTGTAATCCCAACGGATCTGTTTGATAAACATGGATGATAAACCTATAAAACATAACAAATCGATGATGCATTGCATTGAATTTTAAAATTCATAATGAAATATTACATCATTCGAAAAAACAAATTATCTGTAACCGAAAATATATCGCGTTTATACATGACACTACATTTTATCTCCTTGTACTCTGTTGGGGTTTGTTTCTCAAACATTTAAAAAATATTTTAATTGCACATATCCAAAAATTTTTTTGTAAAAATATAAATTAAATGTAATAAGTTAATATTTTTTCTCTACACAAACTTACTAAACTTTTTTCACTCATTGTAATGCTTGAATTCGGTAATTTATGTATCTTAAATTCATCTTGGAATTACTTCTAATCTAGGAGAGTTTTCATTATTTCTTGGGAGTTGGAACAAAAATTTTTATCTCTTCAGCTTTAAATATTACAGAACACTAAAACAAAATTTTGCTTCTATCCAATTTTGCCCTTTCAAAACTTATTTTTGAAAGTCATTAAATTAAAATTGTTTTCAAATTTATACCCGAATAAGAAATATTAATTTTCATTGTTATAACTTCAAAAAAAAACTGGTCATCCATACTGTCTTTTATTTCTTACTTTAGCTTCTCATGAAACAAAATGCTTCTAACAAAATTAACCAATTACGGTGGAAACCATTTGTTTCAAGCTGATGTTCTTGTTCAAATTTTCTCTAAGTACAATCTCAGCGAGTTGTCTGGGACATAGACCCTTACTTACGGCTTATGTTTGAATCTCACAACTACACTAAACCTAAGTTTAACTTAGAGGTGCTTTCTAAAAAACCGCATGATTTTCAAATTAGTAGCGGTGTATTTTTTTGTTAAAATATTTTATATAGCCTAACTAAAATTCTCTCATCACATCTTAAACATAAATTTTTCTGACAGAAAACGTATTTACGTTCTTTATAATTCTATAAACGCAGACACAGAGCTGTATGTAATTTATGTAAATAAACTCTGTAATAGCGATCCGAACGTAAATGAAAAAAGTGATTTTATGAACTTACGTATCAGATTATTGGTTTTATTAGGTCTCGTTTTCTTCTCATAGCAATAATACGTTAAAAGTATTGCAAGAACTGACATTTAACACCGACAGAAAACACCGCGTTCATTCTTATTTGCAATCGGATCTCCAACGAACGAACGGTTCAATATTCATTCGTATTAAGGATTGGTTCTAGAAAATTCTTCTCGATCAGCGTGCGGTACGAGCACATTTTTTCTCATTACTGATTCAATCTGAGACACATGAATCAGTTGAAGACTTTCGGCCATTACTGTAGAACTTCAAGGGATACATTTTTTTATAGCGCAAAGTTACATGTCAATGGCTAAAATGAAAACAGAATGTCATAACGATTTGGGGGAATTAATATGATAAATTCATTGACCACAGAGTATAATGGAAGTTTTAGTGTTTTAACTGAACAGCGTAAAATAGAATTTTCTTTCAATTGTACGTGGCATCGTACTTTAAAAACACTTGTATTTATATTTTTAACTGGAAAGAGAATAATTATGGTGAATAAGATTGTAAAAAGCTGTTCCACATAAATCTACAGTTGATTAAAACTCATATAAAACCAATTTAATAACTGTGTCTAGATATCGAGTGCCTTCAATCTATTTGATGAAACATGGCTTTTATTTAAAACAGTCCTTTATGTTGCATCAAAATACTTTTAATATTTATTAATTATGTTCTGAGAACAATATGCTTTTGTCTTTTTACTCATTACAAACAATATTTTTGTTTTATTGATTGTACTTTTAGACGTTTTATGTAGTAGAAACGTCACTAATATAGATTTATTTGTGTATATGTAATCTTTATTAGGGATAGCTGTGTAAGTGGGGGACATGGGTTCATTAATTGCTCACAGTAGGAAAATTGATATGCGAATGTCATACGTCTGGTCCTAATTATGCAAGTACACCCGATACTGTATACATAGGTTTCTCATTGTCACAAAGTATTATGTGGTAACAAAAATAAAATATTGAAGAGCATTATCGGATAGTTTTTTTTAATACGATAATTGAATTGGATTACTGAAAACGGGAGACGCTTAAGGGGTCCTATCGAAACTGCTGACACAGCATGTCTACAGCATTATTGTTGTTGCTTTTTACCATGTCGCTGCTCATACTCGTACAACATACTCATACAACTCATACAACATACTCGCCCACAATGTTTTTCAAATTGAACAGTGTAACTAAAGACCAAAGCATTGGATTATTACAAATTCAACGTCATCAACGTTTCAGCCTGGACGCAGGGCCGTAAAGTGCTTTATTTGCCCTTTCTTTTTTTACCCGACTTTAAAATATTCACGGGTCCGCCGTACCCGACGTCTAAACGTGGTTTGATGACTGCGGCTCATTAAAACAGCATTTTGATTATACGTCCCGGCCCGGTTTTACTCCTCTCCCTTTATGGGGTTGCTGAAAAAAGCGACGCGCGGAAATAGCTTTTTCATTGGTTACTCCGAAATGAAGGCTTCACATCCGAATCGGCGTGCTTAAAGTGGCAAAGTTGGGAAAAGCTTTGAAGAGTGCTTTTCGGTAACTACTTTATGATATCGAAGAGTGTATTGTTCCCCATTCGTTTTTTATAGCAAGGAAAGCGATGAAATATTAGTCGTAATCGTTTAGTATCTATTATGGAAAATGTGTTGTTGCCCTGAATATATTTTCATTGTTATTAGTAATCAAAAATATTTTTCATCTAAGAAATATTAACGTCAGGAAATGTTTGGGACAGTCTATTAGGCTATCGTCCATATGCGTTTTCCGTATCGTTTAAATACGTCTTACTTTCTTAAAACATTTTTGTGTAAAAAGTACTTCTTTACTACTTACACTTTACTAATGAAGTTATGTACCAACTAATTTATTGTATTATAATAATTCTATGGGTTTCTCTTAAAATTTTCTGCTTATAAAACGTACGCAAGGACTATACATAGAACACTATACCTTACCAGCAACCAATACTCAGACGTACTGATACATTTTAACATAGCATTAGAAATTAGAATGAACTAGTCTGTCACTAATAGAAGTACGTACTAATGAATGCACGTCCTCATGAATGCACATACTAATGATTTGCATTATAATAAAAAAAAATTCTCCAGATTTTGATATTCGAACATTTCACACGTCGTTTCCTACATTTTTCTGGACAAAAACGAACTCGCATCCAAACCCTTGCATAAAGGTATAAAGGGCGGTGAAAAATTCCGTACATCACGGCGTACCATCAATAACGGGCCCTTTGTTTACGTACCATCTCCTTTTTTTTATTATTTATGCGGACATTTTTAACCTTTGACAAGGAGGAAACTGTTCTTACTACGCCTCGCCGAATAGTAATGGAAATTTTATGATCTTTTTTATAGCTTTCGGCGGGGGGAGGTTAAGTTTCTCCTATGAGCTGCGTAAAGTGCCGCCGCGACGGCAAACGCCTGAAAATTGATCTGCCAAGTTCGTAGGCGGGTAATTTAAATAATTTAACGTATGGCGTTTGGGCGACCCGTCATCAGAAAGGATATAAACATCGTTAGTGCTTAAACATTAAGCACTGAGTGACTAAAAAAAACGGTATTAAAGAAAATGGAATTAAAACATGAGCTCTTGTACAATATCGCGTTTATTTAGTAGATTTAATAGCAAAATAAATGTTTTGTTTTATGGGATTTAAGAGAGACGTCTAAGCGGCGATAAGGAATTACAGCTGTCACAAATTCCGAAGGTTTACTTTAGAAGGAAAATAAAGATAAATATACTAGATGGTCCTAGTTGGAGTCTTGTTCAATACTTACCACGTTTCAATGGATCCACAAAACGTAGCAGAAATATGAACACAGAACTGTTATTATCGAATCGTTCGCTCGTTTCTGATCGTTTGGAGATGCTATTACAAAATTTTATTTCCCGTTCAAAGTTGGCGCTGAACAAAGTATGGGCATTAGGGAAGCGTTGTTATAATTTATAACGAGCGTAGCTTTTCAAGCAAAATGTTGCTCTAGTCCTTCTAAAATTAAAATACTCCTTTTATAGGTAAAATATGTATGGAGACATCGAATGCGTGAAATGTTTGTAATTTGCAGTTTAAAAGTAAAAATTAATGCAAAAAGAATCGCTAATTTCAACAGCGTTTGAAAATATTACTGTAAGATGTGAATAGTTTCACATTACGGAATATCAAAGTAATTCATTAAATAAAGTTACTGATCGCAATAGCGCTATGATTTTGATTACGATACATTTTTTCATAAACGATATAATTTATTTATCTTTATAAAATATTAATGAAAACTTTATTCTGATACAAGTCGGAGCGAAGACTCTATTCTCACACAATAAAGTCGCAGCGAAAAGAATTTATTTCTAAAAAAATGGTGATTCGATCGTTATAGTTTTTTTCATGAAAAAGTTAGTCAAATTATATAAGAGATTTTATCTGTTTGCAAAAATATATGATGATATTGATGTCGATTCAAGGGCGTGAACAATTATATAAAAAATTGCAGCAAGCAAGTTCACTTTTTGTATTCATGTTTATTACGTAAATAAAAGGCCGGCAACGCACAAGTGCCTCCTTTGGGGGTTAAGGAGTGTCGATGGGAGGCGGTGACCCAGTGACCATCTACTATGCGATGGCCTAAATGCTCGTTCATCCCTTATAAATCCTATAAAATAAATAAATAGTTTCAGTGTGGGAACTAAAGATGCTCGTCGAAAGTATTATTATAGCCTTTGCTTGCGACATCCTGTGATTAGTTATAAATCGAAGGATTTTTTTTTCTATTTCAATAATTTAATCTGGAAAAAGTTCTCTGTTTAGAGAAATTTTTATTGTTAGCATTTGCTAACAATAAAAATAACTATAAAATTAAACGTTTAGTTTTCATTTATTTAGAATATTAATTCCTTAAAATTCAAGAGCGATCTATTAAAACCATAACTAAAATATTCTAAACAGATATTTATTTTTTCTTAGCTTTGTGAAATTATGCATTAACTGATATTCCTCAGCATATGCACACAGTAACATTTCATTGCTCTTTAAGGCACAACTTTCATACACACATTTATTGCCATTTTCTCCGTATGACGTCCACCGTTTCCAAGGAAACGATGTATCTAAAGTTGTATAAGCAAGCAAAGTTCTGAACCACTCAAGCCTAGTAAGACTGTCCGCTTTCATGAAGATAAAATATCATTGTCTGTGGAAGTATGTTTGAATTTCATCTAGACTTTTATGGGTAATTTTAAGATAAATTAAGCTAGTCTAGACCGAATATTAAATGAGAATTGGATCTTGCCCAGGATTAAAGTGAAATGGCCGTCATTACGGCGTATGTGTGCAGCGGAGTCACAAATCATCAGACACGCCTTCGACTCAACTACAGCTGCTAAACGGGAAATTTCGGGGACATTCTACAATGACTCCAGTTAATGGATTTTTTTCTTGGAATCCATATTTTTAAACTTCTTGCTCGTAACAATTCTCTTTACAATATTGTTATGAGATTTGTGATACATATTTAACGGTGCTTATCTTGAAAAACGTCGACGATTAGACATTTGGAGGACAATAGCAAACATCATCGTCGGCGTTGACATTACGATCACGAGACATGAAGAAGGAATTCCCACTTATCACCCAAACCTGCTTTATTTCATCGGCGCCCGACCAGATTGAATTGTGAAAGTCATAACAAGGTGAATGTGTCAAGACTTCAACTTTCTCTTTACTAGATATTTATTTTGTGTCCACGGAAGGCGTTTAACTGGCGCACCATTCTTACCCTTCTGCCAATTTAGTTGCCCAAGTCTTCTACATTTCTTGCAGGCATATCCAAATTGCTTCGCAATTTGGTTAATGTTCATTCACAGAATTTCAAAAATTACAAACGTCCAGTGTCTCTCAATAGCCAAACTATCAGCATCATCATCAATGTACAGCGATCCGTTAGTGGATAAGAGCTTAGGCATAGGTTTCTCTCGAGGATACCCTCCAACGACTAGCGGAATGGTTAACCTTTGCAGTATTAGAATTATTGCATCTGTGTACTTTACTGCTCTTTATTCGTCGGAGCGTTTTTGAAACTTGGTCTAAGGATAATTATAATGGAGTATCGATCATTGATCGCAAGACCTTCAAACAATTCCATAAGCCATTTTATAATGGGAATCACTTCTTTAAATTAGAGAAATTTTTATGACCAACACCATCGCTTATAATAGTTGTACACATATACTAAGAGCGTAATATTCCTATCCAGATTTGGGAAAAATAGTAATTTTTCACGACCCAGATTTCTAAGCGTGGTAAGCGGGCTACACGGATATTCATGACACGGTGATCGACGTCATTAATATAATTCTGTTCTATTATAACTAATTAATTCTATTTCAATATTTATGCGTTAGATATATTTATTGGGGAATATGCCATATATTTACACGCTTTTGCGTGTTTTATGGGGTGTTTGTAAAGTTATATTATTTAAATATGTAATATGTATATATATGTTTTGCCGTTTCTGATTGAAACCACTGTAAGGTAGTATGCTGGCTGGATATACAGCACGTCGAGGTGGTCATTGCCCGGCTGCGGGCGTGCAGACGTTCGCAGACTCGACATAGGCGTTCCTCGCTCGCTGCACTATTAAGGCAGTCTAGACGCGTTCACAATTTTATCGGTTATTATATTTATAATATTTCTTGAAGGACATACGGCGAAATGGAGGGCGAATTTAGGGACCAAATATATCCGTTTGTAATGTTTTTGAAAAGAGAAATTGTTAACGACAGCCTTTTATTTGTACATTTCACTGAAAACGACATGAAATTTTGATTTTTTTTTTTGGTTTTTGTTTGCTATAAAGCCAAATGTTTAAAATAAACTTACCTTCATTACACTAAATGCTGTTATTAAAAACAAAATGTATACATTTTTTTATGATTCCCAAAGAAAATCATTTTAAAGATATCGTTTCAGCCTTTTAAAAAGCATTAACTTAATCGTTAACTGATCAAATTATTAACATTTCAAAAACAGGGATAATAATAACTTTCGGTGATCCAAATTAGTCTTGTTTAATCTGTTTAGAAACATGACATAACTTGAAGCTACATAAATTTGCAAATCATTATACTGATGTTTATATTCCGAAGTGGAGTTCAAAACAGTAAATAAAGAACGTAAACCACATGTACTTATACATTTTTTTTCATTTATGTGTGTGACAGAAGTGGTGAGGCACGACACTCTCACAGTATACAGACGTGAAGTAACAACTGCCGCTGTTGCTTTGCGATGGGTAATTAAGAGTTTCGGTGGCTCACTCCCCCTCCATCACCCAATATCGCTTGCATTACTGCACTACTTTACTGGTGACTTGTCTGGGATTGCGAGTGTCCATGGGCGGCAGTGACTCTACTCTTTGGTGGCTCGGCGGCTCGCATGATCGTTCATCCCTCGATAATGAAAAAAATATTTGCATATACTCTATACTTGCTAATTTATGATCTAACTTTTCATTTTTTTTTATTCTTCTTTGTACTTTTACAATTGTAATAATAAAGAACAAATCTTTTTAAAACGCTTATATTATTATAACCGTCCGTACATCATTCACTATATGATAAAAAATTACATATTTTTTTATAAACGTAAATCAGGAAAATTCCAATTCGCATTTTGACTCATACATAAAAAAGTAAGTATGTCTTTTCTTGTAGGTACGGAACCGTCGACGTCAGAACGAAACTCCCACTTTCCTGGTTTTTTACTCTCTAACTTGCATGTAGCTGTCATATTAAGCTGTTCTTTTGACATGCGCCGTACGTATGTGAGGGGGCGTTTATTTGATACTCGAAACGACTTCTCTCAACTAATAACGCCATGTTTGACGATATTAGATTTAGAAGTAGGATGCTATTTTGACAACTCGTATTTGTCTGTTTTTTCTATTTTGACAAAAAAGATTTGTCCTTTATATAGCAGCGAAAAATAATATTTATTTTCATCAAATCCCTAAACTTTTCTTACATATCTTTTTATTGGGTATGTATAAAATTGTAAATAGCGTTAAAAAAAGTCTTACTTACTGATGCACAAAAAATTAAAATATGAAACATTATGTTCTTTAATTATTTTATTAAATATTAATATAATACGTTTATGTTTTTCAACTTATTCGGTCTAAAATATTTGATGATCTTCGCAGAATTATTTTTACCATTGTTATTTGTTTGTTTGGTATTTTTTTGTTAATTTAAATGAGCAAATCTTTCATATACTCTTTATAACATAGGTGTCTTGGCTGCAGCTCTAAGGATTTCGATGAAAATTTGCACTTTAATAACGTTTCATTTTTCAAGTTTGTCTACATAGTTATCTCTCTTGGGAAAACGCGAGTGATAATATATAAGGTTGGAATAAAAGTTTTTCGTATTCTATATACAAATTCAGAACCTTTTTTCATCACATTTTACTTACGTTTAATTGTAATATGTATATGCCATTTTGTTCAAGAACTTGTTCCCATTTTGCAGGTAGTGACATAAACCCATCGCTGTACAAATTTTTGGACTTTTAATCAATAAACTGCCACAAATAGTTTTGACAGTCCTCTTTTGATATTAAATTAACTCTACCTAAAGAATTCTGAACAGATCGAAACACGTGAAAATGTGAGGGTGCAAGGTCTGAGTTACATGGTGGATGCATTAACACTTTGTAAGCAAGCTCTCCCAATATTTGCTAAGTGGCTAAAGATGTGTGTGGTCTGGTGTTGTCATGGTGAAAAGCCACACCCTTTCTATTGATCGATTCCGGCCGTTTTTACTCTACTTCTTACTTGAGTCTCATCAGCTGTTGGCAGTATAGATCCGAATTGATGGCTTTGCCCGGCGGTAAAAGCTCATAACGAATAATGCCCTTCCAATCCCATCATACACATAACATCAACTTATTGCAAGTTAATCCGGGTTTCGCTATAGTCTGTGGAGCTTGCTTACCTTTTAATCTTTTTTGCACGTTTTTGTCGTAGGTAGTAATTTTAAATGAATACACAATTCATTAGATTTCTTTCAGTGAGCTCGTATAGGACCTAAGTATTGAGCTTTTTTGTATATCCAACTTGTCAAATGGGTCAAAACTGTTTTGTGGTCGATGCCCAGCTCTTTAGCTATGTCGTAAGAGCTGATATGGCGAGCTTGCTCTACGTTTTCCACAACAGCATTGACTTCATCTTGATCAGGTAGATCAGAGCGAGGTTCATTTTTGACATCAAAATTACCAGACTGAAAACGCTTAAACCAGTTTTGTGTTACTCTTGCCGACACTGCATTAGGTCTATAAACAGCACAAGTTTTTTTCGCGGATTGTGTCACATTTTTCCCTTTTTTGTAATTAAAAACTCGTCGGTCGCAGTTAGAATCTAACATGGTTCTCAACCGTTGAAGCACTACCGCTCTAGGGTTTGCGATAATAGACGGCTTAAATATACATAAACTTATTTCTACTTTTTGTTTCTAGATCGAAGCGCTTACTCTTGAATCGGAATTAAAAAAATTGTGAGAGGATATACTTCAGTAGTGGGCTGATTAAAACTAGATGAAACAATTTAAATTTAGTATCTGGATAACTGACCAATCCGGATAACGGCGGTTTTCAAGTATTTCTTGTATTAATTTCCGTAAATTAATATTTTAGTATATAATATATACATACATTAGATAATATGCCATATGTTAAACTTGTCATGTAGTTACTTCTATTAGTTAAAAGCCCACTGATACCTTGACACTATATCCAATAGCATAACAACACTGTAATTATCTTAAAATTATACGAGATTGCGTTATAAAGCTAAAAAATATTAGGTCGGAGAACAGCTTTTTCGAATTTTATAAGTAAAAACTTGCAGTACGATCTCTTTGGTTGTGCTGTTTGTGTCTGGTTAGTTTTGATACCATTAAGTTCACATTATATTGTTTATTTTTATATTTTTTTGCGGTATACCAAGTTGAGTAAATCTAACGTACAAAATCGATACTTTTTGAAGTTAAATTAAAGCATCCGGTCTGTGCCTCAAAAAGCAAGTTGAACAATCGCTCCCAAACGTTGGCGTCACCTTGTTGAAAACAGATATTAATAGCTCTTGAAAAATTGACTGTACAAAATACCTAATTGAATTATCTTATCTTTTGTTCTAAGGTTTTTTATTGAATATCCCACTCGATCATTTTTAAGATCACATTGCGTTATTTATCAGTTTACAACATACCCGTTATTCTGAATTTTGAATGTAGTTATTTATGTGTGCCAAACTTTCTATTTCTAGATTTATCACTCTCCAGAAAAAAAGGGCTACAAACAAAGTGACAGATGATAAAACTAACCAGTGTGTTATTCATTTTCCGCTTACGACGCCCGACCCTAAGATGCATTTTTAAATGGTCAGAATTAATGGCATCAAAATATATTGTAAGATTTTCTGATCGTTGAATACATTTATTGGACATACTCTGATGCTAAAAGATCTATTATCTAAAGTGGTACATGAAATTGTACTAATAAATATACATAATATTTCCTGTATTACTTCAGTAATCACATAATCTAATTAATAGCAATTCTTATTGCGGTCAACTACCCATAAAACATGTATGTTTGTAGAATAGACTATAAAGTCATTATATTGTGATGAAAATGAAAAGAAAAAAGCCATAATCATAGTATTCTTGTTTCTTTTAATAAAATAAGAACCAAAGTAATGTATTTAATATTTGAAACTACCAATGTATAAATATTGCTCTTCTTAATAGAAAAACGTACCTCACAGAAAAACGCGTGCAAAACGACTCGTTTCCAAAGCCAATCACTAAAAAGTACGTACATGAAATCGCATTTCCCGTTCGCTTGAGAGCCAATCACAGTCCGACAGACAAATATGTGATCGCGATAGGCACTAAGGCGATATCGGAAAACATAGCATCTGTGCACGTCGATGTTTAAAATCCTCCTCTGGTTAAAAATGCTACCTACACAATTCACCACAGACTTGTGGTCTTACCTCTGAAGTCTGTGGTAAATTGCATGCACCTTTCAATGTCACTTTAAACACGTGTTGCAAGTTAATGCATTTTTACTAATGTGTCGAGGGCATACATGCAATAGTGTTGGTTTTTGTCCATTCGATAACCTTCGCACGATGTTGTGGTTTTGTGCAATTTAAAGCACATTACTTATCAAACTTAATTTTCAGGCGTTCAATTTTTCATTGTCGTATGGTCATAAGCTTTGAAGACATGTCATTTATACATCAAGATTGAGAGAAGTGCATGCATATATATATAAATAAAAAATAACGACAATAATACTTTCTCGTTTAAAAATATCCGGCACGAATACACCTATATACTGTCAAAAGAGCCGTCAGTCTATCAGAAAAAATGACGCAACTACACAACAAGGAAGGCGGCACGTCTTATCTGTTAAATAATCTGGTACATGATAACTCACGATATAGTCCTAAGAGCAAAACGTTTTTCCTTCTCGGCGAGCGAGATTACGCCCGCTTAGGGTGACCATGACTTTGGTAATGTTTTTGATGGGAAAACGATTTGAATTCAGAATCATTTCCGGCTTGTATAGACAACAAATTAAATATTCACATGAACCGATGTTTAATTATGATTGTTATCACTTCGTATATATTTAAATTAAAAAAAAAAAATCAAAAAAGTATCGACACTTTTTTACAATTGTATTTTATGAGTTTTTACTAGGTGTTTAGGAATTATCAAGTACAAGTAAGCAACTAACTAGCCCTAAGCAATTAATGATAAAGAGTAATTTAAATACCTGTATGTTTGAGCCGTTTCTCGCCGTCTGCGCGGGATACTGCATACGTGTAAACCTTTTGAGCGGCAATTGCAATACCTTGAAGTATTATACTGTGAAATACATGGAAGAGAATTTTACAAAACCACAAATTGTGGAGGTGATGATGATGATGATGATGGATTACTCTATGACTCTATGTGACGAATCATTACGTTTATGTACTGTGCTCCGATGAAGGAACAAAGAGACCTTGTCACAACGTGTAAATAGATTTATATTTTGTTGTAGTCCAATATATACTATAAAGTACAACACAATTCAGTGTTAAATAAATATAAGTACGCATTAGCTAGTGTGTTTCTCGAATTACGACTTTGCATACGTTCATCCAATTTATTTAAAGAAATAAACTAAAAAATGTAATCTTATGTATGTTAAATTATGCAATTTAAAAAAGGATACTTCTTAGGATAGCCATTCTGTGTCTCATGTGAAATAAATGATAGGCGGGGGCTGTCTCAATGTTAAGCACGCCGTGGTGTCCCTACAGCCGCCTCGTTAACAGCGCACATCCATCAGAGGCGCTGCTGTTGTTCACGCACAGAAAGAAAACTTGTTAAGTAACTAGGTTAATAAGAACGAGAAGGGACCCCGCTCTGGTATTTTTAATTTTATCACACGCAAACGCGGGAGAACGTGATGTAACTTTTATTGGGATATTCTATTAATTTTAGAATGTTTTAATTGTAAAGTGTTTTGCTTTATGATCAAAAAAATGCTAACTAGTTATTATCAGTTAATACCTAATTATTTGCCATATAATAAATGAATTAACCCGTTTCGATATTCAGTAGCTTTCGTTAGACGCCCTTGTACTTAGACACGGGCCCAACGAAGAAGATTATGTATTAAATCTACCATTTGATTACGGTTCTTTTTGCGAAATTGTTCTCTAACTGGGTAGAGTTGCTGCTGTGTTTGTCACCCATTTGTAGACATATAAGATCAAACTCTAACTATATGATGGTTATTTCGTTGTTGACGTGCAATGTAATTATACATTGTAGTAAGAATGTTTATCGATTGATAAACAGAAAGTACTATAAACAGTAATGCAATGAAAACATTAATAATTAACCGCACGACGTATCTATAGATAAATTAACTAACCGAAATAACCTTGAAACTGCGTCCCCCGTAGTAACCACAGTCTCCCCCACATCAACACTGCAGCCCCTGTTTTGTTTACATGCACCATTTTTATTCCAAGGTTGCCATTTTCATTTTGCATATTATCATTGCTATCGAGCTTGACTAAATTTTTCTTGCGAATTGAAGATTGCATAACGATTAAAAAACTTACTGAAAAACTTAAGGACCAATCTTAACTTGTAAAAACTGTATAGAACTGGCTTTTGAGTTTTTTTTTTAATTACGCACATACATGCTTATGGTATTTATGCTCATTGAGTTCCAAATTGTTATCAAAACACATAAAGATAAAAACATTGACAATGCTTCAAATTAAAAGCAATTGTTTAGTGTGATTAAAAGAAAGTCACTTAAAGCCTATTAAATATCCGAAATTTATGTATTAAATTTAAATTAAAATGTTCAGCGTAATTTTTATTTTTAAAGAAATCTATACTATAAAACAATACTGTAATTGATATACAATTCTTGAATGCATAAATCTGCACCTCGAGTCTTCAACGATTGAATTGTTTTCAAGTTTTTGAAAGAAGAGATATATTTCTTAAATTTTTCATTTCTCTACAAATCAACAGTTTTATTCGTTTGAAATTAAATAATCCGATCAACGCGAGTCTAACCTAAAACCGATAAGAACGCAAAGTCTGGTGTCCTATTTTTAACCCTAGCACCAGTCGCACGGGCGACGCCACGTGGGGTCTGTTCATTGACTATCATATGTTTGTGAGGAACACGTGTGGATTTTTTGTTTGTTGATTTATTTTTAGATGTAATTTTTCGTCAACATATTGATAAATTGATTTATGTCATAATTTATTTAAAAGAATATTTATTACCACGGTCATTTTATCAAAAGAAAGGTTTGCATCAAAAAAAAAACCGCTTTATAATCGTGAGGGTATAATGCAGTAAGAAAATTTTATCAAATCGGTATTGACATTTTCTAAATATTAATGCTCTAATTATATATTTGACCAATTTGTAACAAATTTACGAGCGAATGTTTTTCTTGATTTCAGGTAATTTGTCAAGATGTTGAAGTAAGTGCGCGATCGCGTGCCGTGAGTCGTGTTACGTCAAAAGCTTTCTTCAGCTCATACGATGCAATCAAAGTTACAGTTGTAACTCAAAGGATTCCAGGGAAATTTTTAGGGTTTCAGATGCAAAATACTTTGACTGTTAGATTATTCACGTAATCAACCGGTCAATAAAAGCCTCTGTCAATCGGAATAAGGTGTATTATGAAATACGTTGAAATTTTATTATTGATGTATATATAAAACTATATTAATCGATATCATTTAATGTGAAAATATTTATTTTTTTCTAAATATGCAATTTATTAAAAAGTAAAGTTGTTTACCCGATATAAATAATAATAATATAAGAGTAATAAACTCGCGTTCTGATTCAGAAGTAAATGGAACGTTAACTGATTTCCACTATAGATCTCTACATACTTCTCTGGTTTCATTAATATATATTTATAATTTCATGGAATTTCGTCAGTTTTGGGTGTTTGAAATTTGACCCCTTTCAATATGCCAACAATGTGACATGTGAAATAAGATATTCTATGATATAACATTGAATAGAAATATATTTAATATTAGTAACTTGTGGTATATTACATTTACGAGTTACCTTCTTATTGCGTTGGATCAGTTGTAGATAAATCCTTACGAAATTATAAAGTATCCACAAAATTTATCAAGCTTTCAATAGACTATCCTACATCAAGGCAATTGTTCTGTGAATTTGACCATAAGGAACCTTTACGGGTAGTGACCTGACGTCTGTAGGCCGATTTCAATCTCTTGCTTTTCAACATCTACGGTATTTCGCCCATTCCACTAGCTGCGCAGTATTGTGTTGAAATGATCACAGCGCATGAAGAGCATGCCGGAATCTTCAAAAGCTTTAATTGTGTTCAGCTTATCCAGCATGTCATGCTATAAATCTGTTACGAGTCCTCGCCTAGAAGTTCTCATAGCGGTTCGTTCGATGCGTTCATATGCATGTTTTTGTCATTTTATACGAGATAGTAACCATATGATTCCGTAGTTTATAACAGTAGTCTATTAAAGGCATGAGAACGATCTTGTTACGAGGAGATGTTACTTCGAGATCCACCTTGGAATATCAGACGATGATGGGTGCTAACACGGCTCGTGTATACAGCCCTTGCTCCGTTTTCGATGAACTTGAAGTGTTCTTTTATATTGGTATACCGTCGAACCAAATTTTTGAGTGTCAATATCGATACGGTCAACACATGCATATAGTCAAGCTTGTGCTTCATTCAAATCGACTTATGCCTTGATTGCAGATTTTGCTATTTTTAATAATGCTAATTTTTAAACATAATTTTTCATTTTGATTACCAAGAAATCAATGTATGTTTTATTTATCAATAAATTGAAAAATAAAATTACATAACCTGCTACACTATATTTTCCTACTCTTGTACATATTAAATATATCATTTATCACTTTTTTTAACGACTAAGGAAACGTGTTTATTAATTCTGCAAGTTGTTGAAAATTTTAATGTATTTTTGAAAGCTTCCGACATGCATTCGGCCAGTGCCAACGGGCTAAGCAGCAAAATGTAACCTAGTGCATTTGAGTAGCTGATGGAGACTGTGCTTCTTCACAAAATCCGACAATGATATAATTAGTCTCAGGGCTAAAATAAAGGTGTGCATTGTTTAGTGTCAAGCAGCCGGAGAATAATTGTAACTCACTCCACTGCATCACTGAAATCAGTCGACTTAACTTTATAAAATAAATTAATAATGGAAATGTTACGAAGAAATTAAAAAATAGAGCTACAAACCTGCTACAACATACGACTAAATATTTTACGCGTATTCATAATATAAATATATAGAACTCAGAAAGTGTCATTCGTCTTTAACGTTATCGCTACAAAAATTGAAAATACATGATATTTATACAGGTTGTAGAAAAAATCATTGTTGATATGGTAACACACTAATGGTAAATGGCTGTCTAGTTCCTCGATATGTTTAATTATTGCAGCTATTGACGTCCTCTATTAAATACAATCTTACTCTCGTAGGTTTCCATGACCCACACTCCTAAGCTACTTGTGACTCGTTGCCCGCTTTTATCCAGGTCATTAATCCACCTAGTGGGAAGCCATCATCATGCTGTGGTGTTCACCAGCTCATGCTCGCCACACTAAAAATCTTTCTTTTACATTTGGCTATTCTTTAAAGCGAAATAAGATTATAAACCTTAGTATTTTTTCAATGTCAACTCAATACCTCTGGTGGTTTCTGAGAAACAGCTAGACACAAGGATAGGTAGAAAACAAACTGTTTTTATTAGGGATCCGTCATTTCCTGATCATGAGCTGTGAAATCCTAAAAAGTGTCGTTTACATAAAGTAATTTCGCATAGGCTCCACTGTTTAAATGCACGTATGCGCACGAGTACGCGTTACGACGTCGGCGACGAGGCACTATACTGAATCGTTCCTCGCACAGGGCCCCGCGTTTTAAATAATGCCTCTTTTCTTCAGCTCATTGACGTTTCTATTCAGCGCGTGAACGGCGTCGGCCGCGGTAATATTTAATATGGCAACACCGGAGACGGCGGGGCAGCCGGCCGGCGGGCGCAGTGCACGGCCGCGTGTATTGGGGCGCGCCCCGACAAAGTTACTGTTCGAGATATTTCAAAATTCACTTACATTTTTTTTTATTATTTGTTTATCGTGTATTTATTGTTGGTTTATTATGTATCACAAAAACGTATAATTTATTATACGTACGTTGCTCTATACATTATGGTTCACAATGAAGTTCGACAAAGATCAATCGATTAATTCACAGTACAAAACGCGGTGCTTTAAATGATACTAGTTGTGATAATCTATTTAAAAAATGTCAAATTGATAAATAACTATTACGCTACTTATCTTCCTTTAAAATTTGTAATAATATTCAATACTAACTTTTTGGTACTTTGTTACCTTTTTAAATAAAGTCTTTATATATCGTATACATTTTTTAATCTTATACCTTCGTTTATTTATTGTTATTCACCAATTCACATACATTTTCTAAGTACTGTAATACATAGAATTTGATAATTATGCGATACTCATAATAAATAGCTAAAGTTATTGACATTATCTATGTTTCACTTACGTTTATCATCGGTGGGAGTAGTTCGAAATGTCGCACGTACATTATCAGAATTTAATATTTAAAAGGGATAAAGTGTACAAAAGGTTTATCCGTCGATTATTTAGTGGCTCATATCGGCGTGTTATCGTCGACCGCCATAACTTACGCCCGATGCGCCGGCATCGGCGACGGACCCAATAAGTCGCACGTCGCCGTAAGCTCGACGCGAAAAGGGAGAGTACATTCCCGGAGAAAATCAGTATGGGGTCGGCGCTCGTGCGGTGTGGTCGCGTCGTCCGGGAGCAGTGCGGAGGGCTCGCGGTGTCGGGACACAAGGGAAAGGGTTTTTTTACGAGGACTGAACAATTTAGTGCCATCTACAAGTGACCTTCGAGAGGTAAAAGCCTGGGACATTTTTTTTGTCGTACGAGTAGACCGAATAGTGCTTCTGCGGATATCGCATAGAAGTGAACGCTCGCCGGACGCGTGTTTGTATGGACGCGAGTGCACGTGATCGTTCCGAGAGACTGCATAGTTGATAAGGGTCAAAAATTATTTTTGTACATTTTTTCAAGGTGACGACTGTTGACATCCCGTATTTCGGACTATGCGCCTTAGCGTAATCGAAATAAAAATAAAATAGCGTAAAATTAAAAAGCGTAAGTCTTATGCGTTTTGAAGTGCTTATGCCCTCAGTTTGCACGAAAGCTGCCGGTTATTTGTGGCCAGCTCCCCTCGCACTAAAATCTCCCCATATCGATGCACGTAATAATGAACGGAGAACGAACGAACAAAACAAGGAATACATTTAGAGTTATACTGATATTTGGAAAATATACATAATTACGAATCGATTGCAGAAAATAAATTTATAATCTTACGTTATTTAAAAAAAATATAGATTATTTTGGAGTACTCTTACGTCTGGCTGTTTTATAATTTTAATAATTACATATTGCATTTTAAGTCGATCCTCCCCTTGCCAACGAAATGTCGCCCGCACACACATACAAGTCGTATCCAATACGTAAAAATCATCTGCCGTGGGCAGAGGGCCGGCAACCCTTCGTTTCTTGTATTTAAAACTAGCCGATATCGATCGCCCGTGACTCATAGGGCTTTACTCGTGTTACATGCAGATCGCAGATAGCGGTACGAATTAGCAATAAATTATAATATTCATAATCGTTTCGCAATGATTGCTTACTAAAAGCCTTTTACTTACTGAATTTGCACTTTGGATGGCAGTTTGGAGACATGGATATTTATAATTTTTCATATATTACAAAACGAATGCCGCATCGGTTTAATATATTACTTGCGTAATCTTAATTCAAATATAAAATGTATATTTGCTCTGATTTATTTCATATATCATTTTTTAAATTAACATACGCGCTTTGTATTCCATGAGCTTTACGTTTAACAACCGGTGGTTCATTATCTTGTTTTTTTACATTTTCTTTTTTTTTTGTGAATTTGGTTATCTCGTATTTAATTGTCAGTTGCAGAAAAAAATCTAACTTGATATTAGCGATGTTTGTACCTTAAAAACTAACTGCAATTAAAGTACAATTGTAATTACTTTAAAATTACCTAACCACGACTTGGCTCATATGCCGCTTTTAAGCTTGTCTTTAGATTGCTATTCTGCTATTTATTTACATATCTTTTTACTATGACCATATGAAATTAAACAATGCATGTGCAAATTTGTCTCGCTATTTTTGCATCATAAAAGAGCATGCAATAAAAATATAGCAACATTAACTTAATATAGCCTTATTTAATTCCATCCACTTGTATCAAAACTATTAAATAAATTTTGAATGGTGTCTTAAATCGACCGAACAAAGAGGCATTATTGAACACAGCTGTTTATGCAAGGAGTACATAGAAGTGGAAGTAAGTGCAAGAAGCTTTCTACTTTGTTGTAAAATCGTATACCTACATACTTACAGACAATTTCATTTTACACTCATGCGTCGCAAAATATGTATATTCATTAAATAAATAAAATTGTCTTCGGAAACCTAACAAGTAGGGAATCGGACAACACAAAATCGACCTAGCGCTGATTTTACATAACACAATATTAGCCTTGAAAAGTTTTGATATAAGCTTTACCAGTCAGTGTTAAGTGTTTTGGAAAGTCAATAAAAATACGCAATGTCAAACCGTGTCAAAATTACGATGATACATTATGATAATATATTACTGATAAATTAACAAATGCACTGCATCATATTATTAGTCTTGTTGTCTTTTGCAAACAATATTTCATACTCTATTTGAAAAAAAAAAAAAATGTTTTATTCAAAATAAAATGGAAGGACGCAGATTTTAGTAGTTTTTTTCTGGTTTATTAAAAAAGTGTAAAATCGTTACGTGAGCGTAAGCGAAGAAGAGCGTTCAGATATTATGTAAATAAATTTTACATGATTTTAAAGTCTTTTCTCTTTCTTAATAAAAATCAGAACCATAGGGTTTAATATTTTTTCACAAACCATTACTTAATATCGAAAATTACGTCAATTATTCAAACCACGATTTTATTTCTAAAAAGAAATGTGAAAGGAAATCCAATATAATAAAAATAGTTTGTATAAATTATAAACATTGTTTTAAAAATACTTTGTTTGCTTTGTTTTTTTTTCATCTTAAGTAAGATCTTTCCCGCTCTTTAACCTCTGTCCCCCACAACTCTATATATAATACTTAAATACTCCTTAAAAAATCATCATTTCAGATTTGAAACTCCTGTCCTTGTGACTATTCGCGTTCGTCCGCCTACCCACTACAGGAAATCGACAATTCTTTTCCTTTTACAAGTTCACCCAACCCTCCCCATTTTCAAGTATCGTACCTAAATCGATCTTTCGGTTGAACAAGGAGACAGCTGCCATTCGGTATCTCTATTCTAACTCTCTTTGTGCCAGAACTATGAAAAATCGTTCTGTTACAGACAGATAGAAGTCAAAACGAATTCCATATAGTCCACTACCAATGCACGTTAATTATAACAGATGCATGTACTGCGGTGAGAAACACCATTAACGTTTCCAACTTCACGATGATGCCGTCATTCCGTCGCGTTTCTTTGTGCCGATACTAAAATATGGAACTCTGCTAATAAAAACTCATAATAGACGACGTGTTAGATTTCGATGACCACCCTACAAGTCACATCCTCCCACAATCTTAGCGTTTCAAATCGAGCGCTTTGAACCTTCAAAAGTCCATACGCCGGCCTCCTGTGGAGTGCGAGCTATTGCAGCGATTGCTGTTATCAATACAGCGACTTCTAGCATTCTAGCGGTTTAAGGTGTTCTACGAGTGATGTAGCAATTGGTTCAGTTTGGGCCACACATTTATCGGGTAAATTCGCCCGTTGTCGGACTTGAATAGCGATGATCTGCGTTGGAAGGAATGCGTCTTCCGCACGACGACCACCGCTCGCTTAGAACCTAAAGACATGGGGCTCATAATCATATCAGAGTACATGTTGGAAATGTTCGAAATAGCTAATAGACGGTGCTTAGCGACTCGAACCCGACAAATAACGATACCTCAAAACTCATAAATACCACCGACGACAGCCGCCTACTCGCCTTGAATTTACTGCGGAGGTAGCGAAAGGATCGCTCCTCCCGAGGACGACGCTGATGAAAGTGTTCCTTTTTATCTAAATGTACAGATGAATATTTATATTAAATAAAATTTAAAATATTTTTTAAATATATATGTCTAAAAGCATACTATATAAGATTCAGCTGTCCAGAACTCTGTATAGTGCAGGCGTTATTGAGATATTTTGGAAGACACACGTTATGCTGTTAGATAAATTTGAAGATGAGGAAATAATGAAGTAATGATCTATTCCATCATAAAAAGATTATAAATTATTTCTAATCTCTCTAAACTCGCGATTATTATTGAAATTAACTATTATTTACTCAACATCATCATTAAACTATCGTGAGAATCAATAAAATGAATCCTCACTTATTTATTAATGATCGAAAAACATTTACCTTCGTTCATTTCAATAATGTACTAAACCAGGAAATGTGTTCAGAACTACATGAATATCAAAAGACATTTCGTTTGATCATAATTATCTTTTGACCATGGTCATGTATCAGTTGAAAAAGCGTGTGAAATAAATGTGTTAAAACGTAGCATGAACTCAAAGTCTCCACATATAATATGCAAAGACATGAACGTAACCATAAATAAAACGTCAAGAAAAAAAATCATTCGCTTCTTCTGAAAAATTTCAATTATAAAGTGGCCCAAATTCAAACGATCCCTAACGGGCGTCAGTCAATTGCGTGAGGTGCGGCGAGGAGCGAGGGGGTCTTGCCAAATATAACGTATTTTTTTTTTCTACAAGGAACCATGTAAATGAAACAAACATCTTTTTCAACTAAAATGTGGTTAAATCTTACAAAGTAATATTATATTTATCGAGTTACTGAGTTTCTGTATACAAGCGACAAAGGCTAAGAGTGGCCAAATCAGCAAAGCTGAAGGAGCACATGATTTTACTGAAAATCACATGAATATGACACACGAGTCCCCGTGAAGTGCATTAGAATGAAAATTCTTTTGATAATTTTAACAGTTCCTGTTTAAATATTATGTCGTTCAATTATCTCATTGTGCTTTTGTAGTACGTTTTAGTAGTATTTATTAGTCTGACAATAAAAATTATGTTTTCTTTTTTAAATAAGTCCAATGCAATCAAGCACAGAATCATGTATTTACAGTGAAAATATCTATGCATTTTAAAATATCTCATGTGAGATTAAGGGTGGGGGGAGGAATCAAGCCACATTTCACCAGGGGGAGCTTGGATGGAAAATTGTCAAAACGGCCTCACATAATTAATGCATGCCCCCTAATACATGACGTCTTTCGAATTGCAAATCTACGTTGTTATTTATCGTAAAATTATATTTGTAGACAAAATATTTAGTTGAATAAAAGTAGTGTCTAATCTTTTCTTACGAACACTGCAAAATTCTTTTGTTTTGCCTACGAGCGTAACCCTGTAACCATTGATCCGTGCATCCCATTAATACTATGAAGTCTATAACAACTAAAATGCATGATGATACACCGCTTAATTAATAACTTTTTTTTTTTTTTGCATAAATTCATCTGTCGAAAAATCAGAAAAAAAATTAATTTTTATCATCGAGTAACTTTTTATCGCATCAAACGTAAAATACTAATTAATCTCTTCCATATAATTCAGGTGAAAAAAAGTCGGTTTTTCATATTGTCTCTACGAAAATCGAGCAGATAAATTTCAGTATCGTGCAAAAAATTCTTAAAGAGTATTGGAGTTTTTATCAGGTCACTGATGAAGAACAGCCTCCCGTGATGTCTTCATTTTGGCTTGGCTCAGTGCGCGCTGAAGGCATGCGGTGATGACCCTCAAGGTTGAATTTATAACGGGTTCTCTTAGCCACGAAGGGAGAGCTTTTAATTTGACTTTAAATTATGCAAAAGCTCATTAATCAATACGTTTATGTTCAGGCACTTAGACAATAATCTCAACCGCGCGGCAAATTACATCTTCATATTTTCGACCGGACTTTGGAAGATATTTAGTTAAATATTTCCACGTACTCCAATAAATAATACCAACAAGCCGACGGCGGCGTAACCGCTCGGCGGACGGGTCGCGCTAACATGGCTCTTTCGCTATCTCTCGCTTTATAACTTCAATGCTGTGATTCATTCAGTCGGTGCGCTGAATGAAATCCAGTTTGTAACCCGTTCGCGACCGGTTCGCGTTAGTGTGTCAATACCGAGGTATTATCGAATGCGCGGGCGCAGGGTGGGCGTCGGACGAAAAAGTCGTGTGGGGTATCGGTGCTTTTATATTACTTAAATGTTTCGAAAATGTCATAATTTAAGCGAAAATACATTAAGCTCGTGAAAAAAAAGAATATAAAATGAAGTACAGAAATGTATATGTTGTTCGTTTTTCTTTAAAAGTTTTTATGCGAATGGAAAAATGCCTATAATCATTTGAATCTGAAAACTTTGTGATCTTTTATTTTCATTCATGACAAATTTGACAAAGAAATGAATAAACTTTTGAGACCAATTAAAATTAAAAATTATTATCATTATAAATTGTCTTAATACATAAATTCATAAATCAATATAATCCATAAAAGTATTCGATAAACAAAAGAATATTATCACAGACAAACATATACATTTTCAAACAATTTCAAAAGTTTTTGGTAATAATTAATTTTTAAATTTATTTTGTAAACTGTACCAATCGGTCGTGATGCCAGACGGCGTGGGTGGATCTTATAAGCGACTGTTTTGACCGCATGCCCATAATGAGCTGGTTTCGTCACCAGCTTTCGTTATATATTACCATTCGGTATCAGCACTGGTGTGTTAGATTTACAGTAGACTGTACAGTCAATCAAATTAAAAAACAACAATAAGATCTTTTGAAAAATCTAGAAAGCTTTGTTAATAATTTTTTTTAGATCCGACATAAAAATCTTGTCTGAAAAGCCCTTCAAAAAAACTGCATTTGTTTTCTCTTGTTTTTTATCTGTTAAGGTACTTTTTACAAAGAAAATAAAAATGAACTATATGAATCTTTATTTTTTGACACTCATTCAGATCGTTAACAACGAATTTCTTTTTAAGCGCTTACCTGTGGTTAAGTTTTTAAGATAAACGACCATCTTATGTGAAGGGCCACACAGAAAGTACATACTGCTGTTGTTTGTTTAGCAAAAATACTAGAAAAATTTGCTTTTAAAAAAAATATAAAAAAAATAACTTTGAAACAAAAATTCCTTAAAAGATATCTTGTCTTAGATAAAAAAAAAAAGACGAAAACAAATGCGTTGATCGCCTTCAGGTCTTCGGCCGCTGACTGAATAGAAATCGTACTGAATTAAAACTGCATCGGACTGAGCGTTTAATAGTCTAATTATAACTGCAAACTACTGCTAAATTTTGACTGCAACGCACGTAATACACTCACCGAAAGGTTACAAATGTCAACATTATTGGAAAACGACTATGGACCTTGTGCTCGAGTCAATTTGAGTTGAAATTCAAGTGGAGGAGTTTCCAGCGAGAGCGGCATTGATGGCTACGAATGGGCACCAACCTATCTAAATTGAACAAGACCAGAGTCTCCGGTGTCGGCCATGTTAGTATGCTGTTAATCAGAATAAGCTTTTGCTATAATAGAATTATGCTTTTGATCGGTTTCTTTATGTGCTTGCTGTTAAGGTGTGGATGTGTAATTTATTTTACGATATGTTTTCTATAAATTTCTAAATACCGTATTTATGTGTTTTTCTCTTTTAAATTCGCGCAGCAGAATCAAAACTCGCCTTTAGATAAATTATGGCTAAATTATTATAATCTGTACTTGCTCTTAATTTATTGTAATATATAGGTACATTGTTATAATAAAAAAAATAGTTAGAATTTATAATACTGTAAATTCAATTTCACTAAGATTTTCAAAAGAATTGTATTCTTAAACGCTTTGTACATTATTGTTTGTTTTATAGAAATGGATTTATATTTTCATTTACAATCATTATTTCAATATCGATACTGTTCTGACCTATTATCAATCATTTTTCCAACTTAAATTTATATTGGAATCTTCATCATTATTTGTTTTAAAACTGGATAAATCAGAATTGATCAATGCTATGAAATTGACAGCGCAAAAGTAAGAAGCATCCCATAGTCGATTCAATAGTCAAAAGTACACATCTCGTGACGTCAATTACTCTACTTACTAACAAAACTAATTAATCTAAACTAGTAAAATATTTTAGTTAAATTTTTATTGTCACATTTCCATGTTTAATTGATAAGCAATAATTAATTACAGTTTAAATCGCGCTACAAGATCGCACCTAAAACTCTCTGAGCTGTTTAGTCAGTGTACACAAATGCACACACGGCGGACACATCTCCTAAATATGAAAGGCTTAGTGCGTATTTTGACTCGACGCCGGCTGACGTTAATCTTTGCTAAACTGTCTAGACTTAAATTAAAATTCTGTATCTATATTTATGTGAAACGTGAACGAAAAAGGGCATATCAAAAAAAAAATAATATTCCTGGAACAGATTATATTATTAGAAAAATTCAACATTAGGTGAGTCACGTTAAACGGATTATAAAATTAATTACATAATTTTAAAATGTTTTCTTTCGATTGACTATCAAGCAACATGTGAATGTTTGTAATGCAATTTTATATATTGGTAAAATCATTTAGTATATTTAAAATGTTTAATAAAATTTGTAACATGTTCGCCCAGCTGCTTACGAAGATCTGTCTATACAAACCATAAATCTAATATGTTTCTGTTTATAATAGTATAGTGCATCTTGACATGACAGTGTAAGAGGATATAATAAGATTATGTTTAAAAACTTTGTCTGTCTGTTTGAACACTAATCTGCACAACTACTAGTCCAGTTTGTATGAGGTTTTTACAGGTAATTTGGTGCAGCTTAAGCCAATGTATAAATTTCTTTTCATCAAAATCGGGTGACGGAAAATTAGTTAATTCTTAAGATACAGGTATTCTAATTTCTACAAATTATATGTATTCAATCAGTATCTATCATATCTATATAATATTCAATAGTATTAGAGTCCATATCACATTCATCTTTTAATTAGGGTGTACATATTATCAAGATATTGAAACATCAATAATTATTACTTTCTGTTTCAATTTTTTACGAAAATCTAATAAATAAATTCTTACATTAGGATTCAGATCAGCTTAAATTTAATAAAGACAACAAATATTATTTTTCCTTTATTTAGAGTAATAAATAAATATATAATAAATAAGTAAAAATACCTTTCTTGATACGAGCACATGTGCGAGCAACATTGTTTGTTATAGAGACCTATGAGTATGTTTTAATTAAATGCGTAAGTAATTTTTTGTTCACAGATAATTTTGAAATTGGCTTTTTTTTCCCTTTTTCTATCTTTTTCCTTTTCCCTCGGCCTTCGTCCGCGTAAACCTTGATATAATCCCTTTTTGTTATTCCGGTCCGGCTTAATTAAATTTGCGGTATAAAATGAATATTCAATTGTAATATAATATTATAATTGAATATTCACTTACAGATGCAAATCAATAACAAATACAGCAGATAGAGCGACATCACAAACGGATCAGTCGTAACCGTTTCCGGACGTGCATATTTCGTTTTCGACGTGCACCTGTTTGTCTCCTCATTTTTTGTTTATCGTCACTGCACAGCACTTCTCCGTGAGCGCTCTCGGTGCGCCTGTGCCACGACGGCGCTCGTATGTATAATTCACTTTTATTCCCGGTATTATGCTCTCGCGCTACAAAGAATAGGTCTGTTTTTCACGTCCCCCTCGCGCCTTACGAGCATTAGTTGGTAAGCAGAAAACGGCATAAATTGGATTTTATTGCGGACTGCGGCGCACGAAGCTCGCGCGGTGCTCGGCGCGCGACACCTGGAAATGTCTCTTTGTCTTTTGTCGACGAAAACGCTCTCGCCGGGGCCAAAAACGTGTTTTAATCCACAATAGGGCTCGGGCGATCGACAATGTCATCGGTGTCGGCATGCTGGACGCGGATAAGCCCGCGGAACTCCGAACGAAATGTGTGCTAATGAATACGTAAACTTGTGATTGTACAAAGCCATACGCTTTGTACTAAGGTCACGTAGGTTAACGGAGCCCCGTTGAAAAGTATTTTCGGAGAAATTTTGTACGTGATTTATTTTCGCATCGCTTTTTTAACAACCTGTCGGTATCGGTTTAAATTAATTATAATTTAAATTGCCTATTTGAAATCAACGCATTGTCGCGTTTCCGAATCTGAAAGATAAATTTGTGTTTGTAATATATGTGTCTATAAATTTCCACATTGTCTTCTATTCGTTTTAATAGAAAATGTTGTCGTATTTGGGAAAATCTCAAATTTGTAAAATTATGCTTTAAGTTAGAAATCTCAATGCTTTTACTGAACAAATTTTAAATGAATCAGCGACCCCCCATTTTGTATCTTCTTTAAATCAATAGAGCAAATTTATATAACAGTATTTTGCTAAGCAGAAATTCGACATAAATTTGACAAGTACCGATCCCCAGGTCCAAGACACATATAACTAACATTTTTTATTATAAAATATTTTCTCGTAGAGATACGGTGTTGCGTCTTGTATAAAGCCAGTTATGAAGTCAACCTTAATTTTATATAATTATATGCACAGATTAATGTAGATTTTTTTCACCATGATTAAAAAATATCCTAAGGTTAATTAGCCAGCACAGAGATCTATAGATATTAACTATAGTTTTCAAGATATTGATTGATATCTTGACATAGTTTTTTTTTATCTATCACATATCCAAAACGATAATGATTTTGTTGTAACTAAAAAGTCATTTTCGCGATTACCATTTAAATTGTACAACAGATATTTGGACAAAAAGCGAAATTCCAAATACAATAACAATCAAACATAATATACAGGAATATTTTTGTGAGCCATATCGTCAAAATTAATATTATTTAATTTTACTGTATATTAAAATTTAACCAAATTTATTTCCATACCTACCGTTCGGTAAGTAATTTTCAACGCGTGATTGTTTACGCATTGCGTCGTTTTTACTCGAGCATTAAACAGCCTCAAGCGGGCCAAGGTCAGGGTTCTTAGAGCAGGGATAATTCGGCGGGCTGATTACGATATAGGAATTCAAAATATGTTTATTTTGTAAGTTATAAATAAAACTAAGTACTTCATATCATTTTAAGAACTTACAATCCTTAAAAAAAGAATACCACTTTTTAGAAGACAGTTACCCATTAAGAAGAAAAAAGAACGAGCAAAAGAGTTGAGGGTAGCTCTTTTGTAATCAGATTATATACAATCAAAAATAGAACTATTACAAAATTAATGAAACACATAAGAAGTCGAGCTAATCGTTTCCATTAACATCTATTCTCTAAATATTTAGAAAATATATATCAACTTTGAAGAGTGTTTAATAAGATTTTAAATTTATACAAATTTATATTTTCAGGGACTATATTGAACATGCGCACACCAAACTCTCCGAATTAATCCGTGTCCTTATATAGTCGACTAACATGTAAACACAGTTTATTTTTACTACCAGTATTGAAATTAGGTCGATCACTATTTTTCTTAAGCGACTACATTTTTCTACATATAATATGTACACCATATAACATATATTTTTAAGTTTCATCCGCGATGACTACCCGATAAGTTCTGAATCGACCCGCTTATGGTCTACGCGAAAAGCTCAAATTACGTTACCTCGTACACGACGCCCCGCTGATGTATGCGGCAGCTGTTATCGCGAGCCGGCCAATTTTACAAAGTGCCGCCGATCCACGGCGACGTGATATACAATGATTAATGATCTATACCGAATGATCTCGCCCGGCGATCGGCGTGTCTGCGGCGGCGTCTTGATCGCTCTGACTGATTGTCTTGTGATGTGTCCCCACGTAAGGAGGGAACTGTACGTAACTCGATTGAAAGTTTTAGAGATATTATAACTGCGAATTAGCGATTCGTAAAATATTTATTTTTATAATAAAATAATTATATTTTGAATTCCGCGCGCCATTTCCCGGTTTTCAGTACTTTATTAATGTTACTTTATGAGAGAAAAAATTAAATCAGGGTATTATTAAAATAAAATTAGATATATTGCCATTTACAATATGTTGTTGTGCGCCTAATCCAGTTCTTTCTCGTCATTGGCTTTGAAATATCTACATGCAGAACTGGTGACAATAAAGTGGTTCGACTTTTTTCTGATATGTCGAAGCCCAAATACATTATTAAACTTTTTAACTGTTAACGGTAGTAGACATTCCACGTTTGGACTCGTCTTTGTCGTGTTACAAATCAAGGACAGCAGTATTACAATGGTATAATATTAGCTGATGCTGCAGTTCTAAATGGAATTCTGTAAGATAACAATAGCTACGTATTGTTTGGACCGATTATATTTTTCTTCGAATTCGGCTAATAACACATTAGCGTCATCACTTTGGACAAGTGCTCTATTTATATAATATGATTTTTTTCAGTTTCGTATTTATAAATATCTGATGAATTTCTGCTTTCCAATCTTTCCAATTTCCAACCTGAACCTTGACTTATATATCGATCAAACTAGGGCTGGAAATTGTGATGCAAATCGAGATATCAATTTTAATCCAATTTCAAAATAGAAATTATTATAGTGTTCAACGAATAAATTTTGTATCTAGTATTGTACATTGTAAAATAGTCTTAAGAAGACTTATTTAGTAGATATCGATTTATTTCAGGGTACACGCAGAACTAAGGTAATTACTCTTACTTCTACGAATTGATTCATCATTTTATTTCTATATTGTGATATTGGACAACGTACATGTGTTAATAAGCTCATAGGTACTTTATGCAATCAAGTAATAAGTCGTCGATGTGCATTTCGATGACTTTTGTTTCGTTTAATAATTGCAATCGATTTTACCTGTTGATAAATTAAATGGGCAGAAAAACGAAAAAATTTTTTATATATAAATAAGTAGTAATTTTCAATTCTACATTGCATAAAAGCTCAATAATTACAATATTTCTAATTTAAGCGCCCCGACTATACTAACGACATACGAAAATAAACATAGACAAAATATAATTAACAACACGCTTAGTTAAGTTTAAACTAAGTAAAGTATAACCAATTACGACGCGTATGACAAAATAAGAACTGTGCTTCTCATGCGGAAAAAGAAAACATTTTACCGGCCAATACGAGCTGAAAGCCGCCTAAAAAAGGTGTTTGCCGTCTTATATAGTATTACAAGATAAACAAGCGATCGCGCCCGGCGCCGCCCGGCCGCGACCGCTTCCGTTGCGAGAGCGGATAACTCAATATCTCGCCCGAGTCCGGGATATTCGATTACGAGATATTACGAACGCCTCGACCGCCCTTGGCGATTTATAAAATCAACTCTCCGTGTTAGGGTAGATTTGAGTGGCTGCGGATCTGATATTTTTTATGATTGTTATTTGATACTACTTATATAGACGGCTTATTCTGTATCGTGGTGAATGCTTAGAGATGGGGGATGTGTGTCTATCGAAACTGATTTGCGACAGTTGAGTCAAAATAGATACAAAGAACGTTCGGTATTGATCCTCTTGTGAATAATAAGGGTGATATGGCATAAGGAGTATAATAAAGAGAAAATGATAGAGAAATTGATAGAAAACTTCAAAAACTCGTTTATTTTTCTCTAAAACTAATTTGTGAATATGTGTGTGTGCGTCCCAATTTTTTTGATTTAATGATGAAAATTTATTCAAATTCAAAATGTTGTTATTTTGTAGATTATTATGTGACTCTTGAAATACGTCAGAATGTTTAAGAACTACAATAAACAAGTATTTCTATATTAGTATTTGATTTATAACAGAATTATTTTGAAAAATATGCCGTAGACATATTTCGAGATTGCTTAACAATATGGTTCATTGAACTGTACAAATTTTTGAACTTCGTCTTGGACTAGGTAACATAAAACTGAAGATTACGACATTTTCTTCAATTAGTTGACTGTGCTGTAACGAAATTCTTCACACAGCACTCCGACATTCGTTACAAAAAACTTCTAAATTATTGAAATATTATTGCCCACGGATGAGATACCGTAGTTTAAAAACTACCCATCTCCATAAGACTTACAGCCGTGTGCACCTTGAAAATGTCACAGGGAAAAACCGAGTTCGGTTTGCAATTTCCGACTTCCTGCTTACGCACTGCGATCAATTCGAAATTGTGACGATTATCAAAATTGTACTTGAGCAATTTTCGTTCCATAAATATGTTCGTCTATGGTAATTAACATCGCTTATTATTAGTTGTTGACGTCATGGCGTTAATATGATAATTTCCCAGGCGCAAAATGAGTCCCCGAGCGTGAGCCGCGTCTCCCGATGTGGATGTAATTTTGTAATTATTGTTGATAACGTCTATCCAAAGTGATATTAATACGCGACACATTTCATAGTGTCACTGCTGCGGTATATTGTTTGCGAATATCGTATATTGTATTAATGATATTATGTATTATTATGTCTGAAACCATAGGATGCGTTTTTTTCTTTACTTCAGGCAGCGTATACAACTTCATGAGTGATAAATTAAGTGCTGAAGTAGCATCACTGAATTATTGAAAAATTTATATTTGATGAAGCGCGTTTAATCTTAGAGTGTGTATATATCATCTGACACATTAAAATGAGAGTCGGTATTTATTAGGTAATTTAAATTTCGCTCATAAATTGGTAATTTAATGACAGCTCCTGAAGGAGATGTCGTGATGGCATTGTAATTGTCCCATAATTCGTTTTGATTAGAAGTATCACACTTTTTACACAACTCACAACGCGCAGCGTGTGAGAATGCTTTATTCTCGACTAGCTTTTGCCCGCGGCTCCGCCCGCGTAGGCATAAAATGTATTCTTTCATCTTGTTCATATGGAAATTTTTTTATAGGGCCAATTTATACATATTGTGATATAACCACAGCCCCTATATATTCGTAGCTATTTCGTTTACATGGCTGATTTTTTAAAGCAATATAAAGCGACAACTTAAAAATTGTTGGAAGTTAAACATAATTCATACCTACTGATTTTTGTACATTTCATCACTAAATTAAAATGAAAATCGGTCCAGCTATTCTCCAGTTATAAGTGTTCGAACATTGTGTAATGTATTTAAATTGGAACTAAGTATTTTATAAGATGAACTCGCTAATATGTATTATAGGTATTATAAATGCTATAGTTTGTAAGGATGGATAGGTACGGAAGTATATAATGATTGATGGTAGTGCAAAGTTATAGGTGGCTACTGCAATATACCCTATAAACTATGTTAAACGATTTATTTTGGTCTGTATAAACATGCAGATTTTGCGATTAAGAAACGCGTGAGCAAGTCACATAGAGCTGGCCGTGGGAAAACATTGCGTGCTCAAATGTATGCCTGCTACCTTTATGGTCTGACCCTGCCGCCGGACCGCACCGTAATATCGCGCACTCGCTTGTCATTCGTCATAACTATTCAAATATTTGTCCAAATGATGGAGTGTAAAGACAAAGTTTATCTACTTTAAACACCAGATGCGATAAAATTATATATTTTGATATAAGGATCAATTTGTTACTAAAAAATGTGCATTAGAAATAAATTATCTATTATTATTGCATTTATGGTTCACTATTTTGGCGATAATGGCTTACACATAAAAGATAGTTATATGCTGTCGTTTTTGTAGGACTATTTAAGATAAACATTTCCATTGTACATTATATATGTGTAATTCCAACGGTTTTGCGGCGCGCGCCAGAATACCTCGCAGATGGCAGATTTTCTCCTGCTTACTTGACACTTCTCGTTATATTTTGGTTAATTCCCACTATATCTTTATAAATTATAGCCTATGTGTTATTCTGATGTGTAAGCTATATATTATTGTACCGCGTCATCGAAATCCATTCAGTAGTTTTTGCGTGAAAGAGGAACAAACATCCATCCATACATCCATCCAAACAAACTTTCGCCTTTATAATATTAGTAAGCATAACTATTCAAATATTTGTCCAAATGATGGAGTGTAAAAGACAAAGTTTATCTACTTTAAACACCAGATGCGATAAAATTATATATTTTGATATAAGGATCAATTTGTTACTAAAAATGTGCATTAGAAATAAATTATCTATTATTATTGCATTTATGGTTCACTATTTTGGCGATAATGGCTTACACATAAAGATAGTTATATGCTGTCGTGAGCTTTTTGTAGGACTATTTAAGATAAACATTTCCATTGTACATTATATACGTGTAATTCCAACGGTTTTTGCGGTGCGCGCCAGAATACCTCGCAGATGGCAGATTTTCTCCTGCTTACTTGACACTTCTCGTTATATTTTGGTTAATTCCCACTATATCTTTATAAATTATAGCCTATGTGTTATTCTGATGTGTAAGCTATATATTATTGTACCGCGTCATCGAAATCCATTCAGTAGTTTTTGCGTGAAAGAGGAACAAACATCCATCCATACATCCATCCAAACAAACTTTCGCCTTTATAATATTAGTAAGGATAAGGATATGTGGGCACCCTTCGATTTCGCTAAATAAAATCATTCTTATACATTAAACTAGACATTAAATCCACTTTATTATTAATGTTATATAGCTAGAGACATTATAATATAAGAATATTTTATGTTCTAATTGATCTACGTTAGACTACATAACAAAAATTTAATTTAAAAATACGTGTACCGCCGTCTGTTGGTCTGTGCGTCGGTGGGTCTTCACGATTTAGAGAAATATAAGCAATGGATTAAGATAAATTATACTAAATAAGTTGCCATATATTCTAAGGATGATCCCTATTGATTTTTGTTATTGAGCTCGCAACCATTTAATAGTTATTGTTGAAAGTCGAACTAGTTCTCTAGTTTTTCTCTTATAAAAATTGTTGTCACTATTTCCATCTCTTTCGTATTACATACACATGCGCATATTTCTTTCTCTTTTCGAATCATCTATTTTTTCCTTAATTCTTCACACCTGCAAATGGCGCCACTATAAGAAAAAACGTAATAACTGTACTAAGTAAATCAGTTAATAGCATTAAATAATAAAAATAAGAAAATGAAATAAAAAATTTGGTTGCCTGTAAAGTCGGTATACGGGCGAAAGTTTTACGTGACAACGACTTTGAATGGTAAAATCATTTTAATGTGAATATTCATTCGTATAGTAGGAAGAAGGATGAAATAATAGTAACAATTTAAAACATTTATTTATACAAAGAATTATATTTAAAACATTAATTTATACAAAGAATCTCGCACTGAATTTCATATTAACAAAATTTTATTTTTACCTTTACACATACATACGTATTTATATACAAATATACATACAATAACTTGCAATACATTTGCAAGCTATGCACTAATTCTCTAGTGCAGGCGCGCGGCAGACCGATCATAGTTGAGTGGGAGAGAGACGCAAGGCATTCGGCGGGCTCTCTCGTTCGGTGACTCATCGTTACGTTACCGAGCGTTACACTTTTTCAAAGTGACTCCCAGCCGCAACCTAATTTAAGACGTTGTCACGTCAAAAATATTTAAAAAAATCTTACCGGGAAGTTAAAAATAAATTTAAAAAAAAATACGAAATAATTATGTTAATTTACAAAAATGATAGAATAATTAGAATATTTATTGTTATTTATTTATATCATGCATTATTTATCAATAAAACAACGTAACTATTATTTGTGATGGCAAGAGGGCGGAAGTGGGTTACTTACCATCGAAATATATTGTATACTATTTTTATTGTTATTTTAAGAAGGCTTAGATTCAAAATTGCCTGCCGTATCGACAAAGAATGGATGAACTGTCTGTCAAATGCATTCTGTACGCCGACAACCAAGTAATCCTTGGGCACTCGGCGTGCGAGTTGCAGAAGATAGTAAATAAAATGAATGATTCTATTAAGGAAACAGGTATATTAGTTGTATCACAAAATTAAGTTAGCTGTACCTCTTTTTGATCTCAAACAAACCTCGGGACGCGACTTAGATCAGTTATTTTGTACGACTCCTGTATCAGATAATGTCGATTAGATAAGATATGAATTTCATGATAGGTGAGGTGTCGCCACTGACGCACCCCGACGCACTCAGCGCGATTGGCGCGGCAGATCAAAGCGTCCACTGTCCAATAAAACGTCAAGTGCTCGAAGGGATATTTTATTACGAAAAGCTCGCGAACAGTACCTATTTGTATATTGAAAAACTAGAGGAAACCTTTAGAAAATCTAAATAAAAACAATGCCTAAGTAATCATTTAGAAAAGGAATACCTTAAATACTTAGATGTAATTAAAAATATGTTATATAACTATCAAAAATATACTTCGTATTGATATAATATCTATGACTCCCTAATTACTCCAGTTATCTATCTTTTTTTATTTGTGCATCTGATGAACCCGCATATTACTGCATCGACGTAAACCTGACATTGTCTTCTTTATAAGAATGAGAAGTGCTAAGAAATCCTTTCGTTTGATATCTCACATATTTAAAAAAAAACCTTTTTTTACTTTTCACATTTGCCCCTCAAAATTGACCCCTCTATTCAAAATTCATTTATTTACGTTACACGTCCTTGCTTGGGTAAAAGAAATTTGTGCGAACCTGTGCATCAACTTTAAAACTTATCTAGCGAATTGGCTGTGACAAACGGATAAGCAGGCATATGAATGATCCCACAAGGGTTCCGTTTCTTTTTTTCGTTCGGCACGTACGGAAACCTAAAAATAATATGAAAGGTTGTTATAAATTTTGTATATAAATACTGTAGTTTTCACTTTATTTGATCATTAATAGTTTTATTTTGTCAAAATTTAACAACATATGTTCACGCCTATTTGCCAGGGTAGGCAGATATTGTAGATCTCCAATTCGGTATTATCTTGACATACATCCTTTGCTATACCGGCGCCCTTTATTCACATGATACAAGCTCCTCGTTTCGAATTCTTTAAGGTTATAGCCTTTTTATGAAACAGGAGAAATTTTTTATATACAGTATTTCTTAAAAAGGGTGTAACATTATTTTTTTATATATAATAAATTTATATGTTAAATCACTTTTTAATAATTATCAGGTCTACGTTATTAAAATGAATATATTACAAATATTTCAAAGATTTGTATCTAGTTTCTAAGTATCAGTACATTTTTGTAAAGTCCCTGGCATATCCTAAAACATTTTTTACTGATTCTGATCTTTAATCACACCTCACAAGGATATGTGGATAAATTAATGTAAACATTAATATTTGAACGTTTAAGCATATGCATACAGTAGTATTCCTTCAATCAAAACGGCGTACCCGATCGGAAGTCCAATCTTGAAAACAAACTTGTCAAAATAAACATAAAGACGGACACAGGCGAAAATTAATCACGTGTTTAAGCCCAGCTCTCTGAGCGCCGGCGGTCAGAGCTCGAACGCGCGAGTGCCCAGAGCGGGCGCGCCGCCTGCGCTCAGACGGCCAGCGGTAAGTTTCCAGTCAGCAAATATTGATTTGCGTTTGTATTATTGATCGAAACGGCCGGCGGCCCCCCTGACCGGCGTGCTCTAAACAAAATGGCTCTCGCTCGACGATATTTGTTGTGGGTTTTTGAAACATTCCGTATATAGATGCACATTTTGAAACGCATTTTAATATGGATAAGATGACGTCACGGTTTAGACATGTCAATATCTTGTGGTGTTATATGTAGATGTAGGTATTCTAATACTTTCACCACTTAGTCGATTTCACTTCGAAGTGGAAACATTTTACAAATGTATAAGAAATTAAATACCAATATAGTGGGAAAGGAAATTAAAGACAGTCACATTCTGAAGTCCTCAGTCGGTTCATTATTTGTCAACTAATTAATATAATTTTCATATTTTAATTATTTTAACAAAAGTGTATTTATACTTGTGTAAAAGTATGGAACAACAATTAGGATTTATTCGCGAACACGTGTCACAAAACATAATGGCGCCAAATACGTCTGAAATGCATTTTAACAAAATGTATGACTTTTCTATGTCACTCAAGTATATCTTCATGTAAATCTACGTTTGAAAACTTTTATATTCATTCTCCAGAAAAGGTTATATTGTCCCACATCTTTAGTTAAATGTCATTCCGGTGACGCTCGCGACAATAATATCTGTCACTCTAAATATAGTAAATTGACAGAGATTTGTTACCGCCATAAACAGCGAGATAATGCAATTTAAGTGGTACAGCGCTCTCGGGCAAGAAGACCGCTCCCGGCCCACGCTCGCGCCGTCCGTGGGTTTCGATAACGTCATTAGGAAACCGCCGGTATATCTGGTGAGGCCCGTGGAAAAGCCCTCTCCGCACACTTTTGCCCAATAAGATATTTTTTTTATTTAATTCCGCGATCGGCCCTTGTTTCCCGCGAGGGGAGTAGCGGCCGATCGATGGCGAGCAACTGTTAGATATTATTAGGGCTAAGTAATGGAGTTGAAAACCTAAGTCTGGACAAAGTGAAATAAAAATGTCTGCTTGAAATTTTCAGTAAAATCCAACATTGAGAACGTTAGTTTACCGTTTTTTAATATAATTTTATTACACTTTCCTTTTCAACTGTCGAAGAGAAGTTGATTTTGGTAAATAAATTCGATAAGTAAAACCTTGAAGTATTTCAGAGTGCCTATCGGTTATAATATTTTAAAATTTAAAACTCTATAATTTAAATATTTGATTTATATCATATTCATTATTAATATATCAGTATGAATATACCTTAAATCTAATCGATTTTATGATTTAAAACCGTTCGTTACTGACGCAAAAAGATTTAGCTAAGATTTGTGATTCGCAACATATTTATTGTTTTTTCTATCGCTTCAATGTGTGCGGGTTTATTTCAATGTGTTGCTTCATAGATGAGTGCCTTCTTATGACAATCTTTAACATTATCAACTTTAAATTTATCTGTTTCCCTATAGGCATATTACTTTAGAGATTTATGACTCACCGATAATGATTCAGCGTAACTCTTGAATTTGAGAACCAGGCTTAAAAGTGTATTTCGGTATCGAGATGGAGACTGTAATTTAAAACGAGATTCCATTTTATACTAACATTTCCTGCGGCTTCGACCGCGTGCATATTGAATGAATTCTTTTATATTATTTATATTCATCTTCAATATCATCTGATCACGCTATCAACCATGATGTACCTGCTTTCAATTTCAGTCCTGATTCTGCTTTTATTGTGATTCTGATTCCAATCTAGATTCTGGTATTGTTCAAAATATACATAATTCGTCCGCGGCCCTGTCTGCGTACACATACAACGAATTCTTTCATCTTTCACATCGATCGATAACGTTATCAAGTATGACCGGATTTCGGTTCCGTTCGCGATTCAATAACAGAACAACTCATATTCTTACAATAAAAGCATTGTTAATGCCGTTATTTTTACACTATCAAAACTATCTCACTTACCCTATCGTCAATTATAACCAATCGGCATGAGTGAAGACTCTTTCTACGATCACGCAAGAGAAGACACGAGCAAAAGTTAGTATGTGTATTTATAAATTATTGTATGTATAAGCTATATTACTAAAAATTTCAGATGATTCTATTCAGCTGTTCAAGCGTGATTGAGTAACAAACATCCAGACATCTAAACATACAAACTTACACCTTTATGATATTAATAGGATGTACGCGTGCGATGTTTCTCGATGAAATTGACTCGTTTTAAGGGTTCCGAGTCAAAATGGCAAAAAAGAAACCATTATAGTTTCGTCAAATCAGTCCATCCGTCTGTCCATATGTCACAGGCATAAACTACTAAATCTTTGTTCATGACATTTATATTGTAGGTGTCCTAATATATATAAGCCCCTACTTGGTTTGGTGGTTAAATAACAAAAATATATATTTCTAGGGGGACACACTATACACGTAACAGAAGTAGATTTTTTTTTTTCAGCTATACATACTTCGACAGTTCTTTTAAAAACATTTTAAGGTTTATAAGCGATTTTTCTGATTACGTGAATAATTTCCGAAACACTCGCTCCGAAAATTGCCGAAATTCTATTCCCCCTCTCTATTTTCTAAAACATATGTTCAAAAAGTAGGACAAAAAATAAAAAAGGTAACGTTTAATAAATACTTTAAAAGAAAAGTATTTTGAACGTCGTGATATACTGTTTTTGAGTTATTGCCGAACAACTGAGCTTCTCAACAAAAGAACGTAAGTACCGTGAAGATACGCTCTTTCGCTGATGCGCTTTAATTTACACTATTTTAATAGTGATAGGCAGGTTTTTGTAGTTATAGACGACTAAAATGCTTATAACTATTGTGTGCGGGACACATGGGACAAGTGTAACAACGTTATTTTCTTCATCTGTAGTGCATTTCTTTGTAATAATATCTTCGGAACCCTACAATGAGCATGGTCCGACATGCTCTTGGCCAGTTTTTATAAATCATTATAAGGTATACACGCAGTGCCCTCGAATGTTCACTATGTACAGTTCCACCCCTTTCGTTGTGTGTACGAACACGCTCGCCGCTCCGCATCGCCGATTTCATCTCCCGACCCCATCACGTATACAAAAAACCCATCCATCCGTCTTTCCGACTCGCGTTAGATACAACGGCGACAGTTTTATGGCGCCCAATATCACTGACCACCCCGCATCCTATAATGTACGCTTGAAGATTTATTATCGGGTCCATGCATCAAACATCACGCTGAGCTCGGAATTTTATCTAATTGGATTAGTTATATAATATAGATGAAATTGACGAATATTAGCGGATAAAACCTATACGTTGTTTGAAAATTATTGCTACATTGAATAAACGTATAAAACTATAGTTAGCATCAATAAGACTTTATCATCACTTTTATTTTCCCAATAAATAAATATTTTTTAATTAAATGCACTTCGTAATTGACAGAATCTTAATCAAATAAAATGGCTTTAGAGATCTTGTTAAATTTATTTATATCCAATCGTTGAATATTAAAGTTGCACTCTCCGTTCTTCATAGAAATAGTCTAATGAAGTATACACTAAAACAATAAAAGTAATGGAACAAAAGCGCATGTATTGAAATTTATAATTAGTAGGTGACGTGTAAATTAGTGAATTAGACACGGTTCCGATGGTTAAATAGCCGATATCAAAAACGAAGCCCACAATATCCTTAATAATACTTAAGCTGACCACACCAAACGAAATGCAGTGAAGTGTAAGGAAAATCACATTTCGATGCATTCGTCTAATGATTATTGCAAGTTTTAAATGGAAAAGGTATATTGCAATTCCAGCTGATGCTAATGCTACATTTGCAACTTATAAAGGTAAGATGCAAATGCAGCATCTTTTGTTCCACATTCAACGAATTTGAAGTTTTCTGCATATACCTAGTTTATTTTTTCATTTTCATGTTTCATAGAACTTTTCTCTGAAAAAATAATTTATTTTAAACCCATTTAACAGTTGCTTTTTTTATATTTTGACTTTATTGTCTTTATATATAAATTTTTAATTACATCAGATATAGATATAGAATATATTTATTTGTTGTACTTATTTTAGTTTGTGAGTTATTAACTTAAATAGAAATAAGCTGCAGCTCGATTGTAGGTTAAATAAGTTTTTCTCGTCATTAAAAAAATTGAATGTGTAATATGGAAGTGAGAAATACGATTACAATTGTTTGCATTTCTTTTTTCTTATATATTATACATTATCAGTACATGGTTCATAAAAATTTTAAAGATCTTAAAAATCATTAAATAAGTAATATTTGGTTTTTTTTCCTTCAAATTGTTGGATAGTTTGGGAATGCAATTTAAATTAAATAAGCAATAAAGTTAATAATTTTTTAAGATCAATTATTCTTTAAAGGTTCAATTATTTTTTCTTGTAAAATGTAGTTGCTTATGACTTGTGCCATCTTGACGGAGATCTAACAAGTAACTTTATTTGCTACATACTTACTGGCAAATTTACACAACATTGTTCCTTATGCTTAAAAATAATGATATCTGATAATTAATTTGTTGTGAATATTGCAAAGTGTGTATTTTTAAAAACTATAATATTATAAGCAGATCAGGTCATGTAACTGAAAACAAGGCGTATTTTTAATTTCTATAGTAACAATCATATATTTTTGAAAGGAATTTGCACAATTATGTATCTGGCTATGGTCAAGGAAGAGACTAACGCCCAAACACAAGTAAAAGATGACAGGCCGATCACATGATTCTATGAGGAGACCCATTGTATTTTCTATTTCCTGGGTGGTTAGATCTTTGCAGGGCAGTTGTCGCCCTTTATAGTTTCCTCGGTACTTTATTTGTTGAGCAGTGCTACTTGTAGATTGTGGATAGCAATGTGTTAGGTAGTGAGTACGGTGTTAGTGAGCAATAGTTTATTGTATAGCATAGTTGAGGGGCAAACGAGCAGGTGTGCCATCTGAGCGTAGATATTCACCTCCGTCCATGGACACTCACAACCTCAGAGTGAGTTGCGGCCTCTAGGGAGGGAATAGTAGAGGTGTCTAATGAGGGGATCAGGTTGATGGAAGGGGGAGATGGGAGTGGATTTCCGAAACTCGCATTCTCTGAACGAAACGCAATAGCGGAAGCTATTATTTCATTTCCTTATCCTGCAGGAGTGATGTATTTCACCGGTCTAGCCGGCCCATTTTTGTGCTGTTTGGCCACAGTATGGCTCTACCACGACTTACTTCAAAAATTACTTGAGAATGGTGGAACAAGCTCTTAGTACATAAGACCGTGCTTGCTGTTAAGCCTTAAACATTATTTTATGAGCAACTGTATTCATTTTTATAACAGCTCCCCCATATAACAATATTTTAATATCCCAATGAAATATAACCTATTCAAAATGTATTAAAGCCCAATTATTGATAAAATACAAAAATCATGACAATGAACATTTGCATAATAATTAATGCTTTTCCGTCGATATATTTAAAATTCATATTAAAATAAAATTAGAAGGAATTTTTCATTTCTTTTCCTTATTTCAGAACCGATGGTTCATAAATAAAATTGTACATGTCAATAGAAGTACGTTATCTATGTATGTAATAAATCTGTATAACTGTTGTGTTTTTATGTTCAAAATATTTACGAACAATTAATTGCGGGTGATGTGGGCACTGTAACACAATTCAATGATATCGTTTTTAGCTTTGCCTATTCGTTTGTCTATTTGAATAGGAACATCTACAAACTAGTAGACGAATTTTCATGAGATTTCCATAGGTAAATTGAGTGTGAGTTGGAAAAAAATACAAGTTTTATTTCATCAAAATCAGTTCAAAGAAAACTAGATGTTTTTTTTTAAATGAATTCACACCTTCTAAGTGGCTGGCACAGTTAGTCTTGAATAAAAAACCTCAAAAAACCTGTCTTTCTGTGGATAATTATAATATTTTTTACTAAGATACCCCATAATGGCAGATGAGGTGTGTTTGTCCACTCACAACGACGGTTAGTCTTATTTTGACTACATCTTTTTCATAGCTATGGCATCTGACTACCCGGTCTGGCTTTCAGTAGTCACATTATTTTGTTGCATTAATCGTCCGTAAGGTGGTTGAGGCATAAAATTACTTGTGTAGCAAACACAAATAACACTGCTACTGACTATTGCCCCGAACTCGATAGACATGAGCGGGTAGCGTTCGCAAAACCGTCAATTAGTTGAAACAAACATAGGCCTGCGCAGGCGCGCGTGCTTTGCCGTTTCTCTTTACTTGTTAAAACTGATCACCCGAGCGTGTACTGAGCGCGACGGATCCCTTGTTTAAATATCTTCAATATTGATTTAGTTACAGTTAGCAAAATTTTACGTAAAGCAATTCTATGACGATTTCATATCATTTTTTTTTTAATTTTGTAGACAATAGGAATTTGACTTGAAATACGTAATTAACGATTGTTTTTGACATTAACACTGCTACCCATTTCAAATGCTGACCTTGAAGACCTTGTACCATCTTCGTGCACAGAGGTGCATAATACAGTTTTTATGCACCTCTTGTTATTCAGAATGCTTTTTTTAATTTTTGTAATGTCCAATAAGAAATCAGAAAGCAATGTTAATTACACACCAAGAAAAACAATGTGAATCTTCAAATGCTTTTACATTTATTTTTGAATAAAATTGTCTTTATTCTGGTGATGAGTCGGAAATTTTGATGGTAGAAATCCGGATTTTTCTCAGAAAATATAAAACTTGTGTAAGTGATCTTTGGTAACCCGATTCTTCATTTATCAGTCGCCGTTACACTATATATTAAAGTTTACAAATTCCCTTGGATTTTTTTGAAATTAATCCAAATTTAGTTTAAACAAAAAAAACTGTTGTGTTGCATACGACTTTTAAAAATAAGCAAACGCGCGTTAATTTTAATATGCAGTACCCCAGTGTTCGCGGGTTTCGGGACGTTGTGCTACATCACATTAATTGATTACCAATGCGTTACCTTAAACAAATTGTAAACACTTTTATTCAATGAATGGTGTTTCTCTTAAAATAACCAGTAATTCTAAGACTAGTAACATTCACACCACAAGCATCAGGTTTTGCAATGCCAAAACCTGATGTTTGTGGTGTGATGACATTACAAAGGCGTACTTCCCCACAATCTCAAACGAACATAAAATATTTTAACTATATCTTTTTGTTTGATAACATCAACACTTTAATAAAAACGATAAATTGAAATAACCAGTGAATTTCAAAATAATTTGTTATTATATCATGTTTCTATCAACTTATTACTGAGGCATGCTCTCACACATTATATTTACTTAAAGTTTAAGAGTCATTGAACTTTACACCCTGCACGCTCACCAAGTGCAGTTGGGTGAGCGTGCGCCCAATATATATTGGATGTTGCTACATCCAATATATATTGGATGTTGCTACCGATCGTTGTCATCATAGCGGTGGCCACGTTTACGACCGACGGCTTAGTGTTTTCTCGGAGAATCTTTGATATTAAATACAACACTGAGATATGAAAAAAAACAAAGGCAATGTAAATGAATTTCACATTATAAAACTGTTCTATAGTTTTTACTACAATCGTTTTAAATAGATGGTATATACCAAAAATAGTCAGATAATCTTTACTCGATAATTTAATACTAGCAAATTATACACCATCGTAAATACTGACTATTTAGTGGTAAATTAGAAAATTAAATGTATTTGAATTGAATTTTTTCTTTTCTTTAAAATGCCATTTGTAAGAATCCGATGGCAATTTGCTTGCAACAGTAAAAATCACGTCGAGAAGATTTAAATCCCCAAGAATGTTTTGAACTTTTGATTACTGCTTTCGGTGAGTCGTCTAGTTCACAAGCAACAGTTTTTAATTGGCTTGCTGACTTTAAAAGAGAACTGGGAAGCTTTGACGATGAAGTATGAACAGACAGGTCGCCAACCGCAGTCATTCAAATTCGTATTCAAATTCAAAATGTCCTTATTTCTTAGGTTATAAAACAACTCTTGAAATATGTCATCATTTTTGTGAATTTACACTTTACCGCTCGTTCGGAAGGCAGTTCTCCTTCAAGAAGAACGAGCGAAAAACTTAAGGGTAGCTTTTTTCTAATTACATCATGCATAGCCGAAACATTCACAAGAACATTACTGAACGGAACAGTCTAGTAAGAAGTCGAATCGCTTATGCCCATGGATATTTGTCATCTAAATATTCGGAAATTGTATAATAACCTTTTTTTACTGAGTGATTGATCAATAATACTCTTAAATTAATATAAGGGTAAATCTTGTATATCCACAAGAACTCTATTGAACATGAGCACACACAGCTCTCTAAATGAATTGTGACTTTACATAGTCCACTAACATGTAACCTCAGTTTATTTATATTTCTGATATTGAGTTTACGTGGATGACTATTTCTTTTAAACATTTCTAAATTTCTTTTTTACATATAACAAATTCTCATAAATGAATTGCGATGCCAGAGTTAAGATTCCGATTTTTTTAAACTTATTTCTAAGAGGTACACGAGGTCCGAGCCTGTAAATTGCGTGAACGGTCCCCTTCTACAGCACGAAAATTCTATGAATAACCGCGGCATATTCCCAGAGCAAGATGCCATACGACATCAGGCTGTGGAAACAACCGAAATAAACTAATCTAGCAGTTTCGACGTCTGACAAATTTCTTATTTTTTTGACTGCATAGGCGGCAGAGCTAAACCCTTTCGCCAACTTACTAATATGAGGACCCATTGAAGTTTGTTGTCCAAAGTAATTCCCAGATATACGGTACCATTAAAAATTCCAAATGTAATTTGCGTACTGAAATAGTTTCGTATACATATATTACATTCGGAAGAGAGAATTTTATACATTTTGTTTTCATTGAATTAAGAAGCATATTATTTGCAATAAACCGTTTCTTTACCTTATAGATAGCATTGTTCATATTGTCACAAAAAAATGTTCAAGAAGTGGAAAAATTGATCCGAGAAAACTGAAGAATTACTTATGTGGAACTCGAGCGAGATTTGTGTATTGGATCAGCAGTGATGCAAACCATTATTCCTTCCTCTCTATAAGCGTTTTTGAGGTGGGTGCCGAACAAACTGACCGATGAACGGAAAGACCGGCGGATAGACTGGTGCCGATTTATGATAGAGCGATTCGACGGAGGCGAGAGAAAAAACATAACAGAAATATTTGACTAAACATGGCTGTACAACTGCGATTCCGAAACAAAGCGAGAACCGACCGTATTGGTGATTTGAAAATGAACTAACACCAACAATATACCGCCGTGCGCAATGTATACAGAAACAAATGGTCGTTACGTCTTTTTTTTTGTAAGACCGGCCATATTGCTACTCTGGTGCTTGGGGATCGAAAAACTGTTAATTCTGAGTGGTATATGACAGTTTGCGTCCCAGCGGTATTACCAGCTCGCGTGACAAGCGACCGAATTCATGAATCCGGCTCACTTTTTAGATACCACGACAACGCCGCGCCGCATCCGTCCGTCAGTACATTTGATTTTTTATTCAAAAAATGTGATTCTACTCGTTTCCAAAATAAAAGAAAAATTGCAAGGCAAAAGATTTAAAAGCAAGTAAGATGCACGGGCTGCCTATAATTTTGAAATTTCTGAGGTATCTAAAAAGAGTGACCAGAGATATTTTTCAAGCGGTTTAAACATATGGAAACATGTATACATGCTCAGGGTAAATACTTTGAAAAGATAGATGTTAGTAATAAATAATAAATGTTGTAATTTTTGAATCTGTAGTTTTTTTGCATACCCCTCGTATAAATTAGGTATTGAAATGAGGACCGTTTAAATATTCAAACATCTTTAATTTGTAAGTTTAAAAAAAATCAGTTGTATACTATTATTTACCATCACGTACAGATAAAAACAAATACCGTTTCGACCTAGGTAGATGGTTTAACTCTGAGGGGAGCCTGTTTGTACTAAACGAGGTCAACACACGACCACACGTACAAACAAACAGAAAATCCGACAAGACATTTTTCATCGTTTTCAAAATGAGATAGTGACGTACATAACGTTCCCTTTATCGAATAAATAAATTCGTTATATTCTCGCATCGTCACCATAAATAAATCTTCTGTTAATATGCTGACCGTACCTCCGTACGTACGCTCCTCCGGGGATTATAACCCTGCACTCTCACAAGTGAGCTAAGCAAACAGTATTTTTCGTCTTGCAAAGGCTCCGCTGCGATTGGGCTTCGGCGCAGATCGCCAAGTGAGACGGGAACGCCGTTAAATAAACGACGTCGGCATCCAGAAGTAGACAGACGCGACTCCCCGGGACTCGTGTTTTTTTAAGGGGCGCCACCTTGAACTTGAAAGTCTGGTTTGCGTCAATATTATTATGATGATTGGATTGGCGTTTTTGACGCCGTCTGCCCCCTAAGACCCCCTGAGCGTGTACGCGGTGTGTACGTGAATATTTCTAGTATTCGTTATGACATTTTTTTCAGTACAGTTATTGAATTATACTTATAATATTTTTTGTTTTCTTTACAATTTCCATTTCGTCTTTATACTTAAAGAACAAACAGACGGTCGCTGGCCACATTTAGTCGCTGAATTATTATAGGATGTTATTTCTGGAATGTTATATTACAAAATATTATTTTGACATGAAACGCCTGCCGACAGGTTGAGTGTTATATATGTTTATTTTCTCGATTAGCTAGAGTACATGTGAAACGCCATTATTTTCAAGTAAAACAGTGGCAATAACTATGTTTCACATCGAGTCTTAATCGTTCCTCTGTTGAAACTTATTCTCCCACCATTCGAAGAGTTCAAACCTGAAACTCTTCACGCCGGCGCAATACGGATCATAGGCACCAACGGTTGTTGTTACTAATGCGACGTCGACATACAGTACAACACACGAAAATCTGCTGCTCTGAATTACCTTCAAATGAGGCAATGCGCAAGTTCCGCGCTCCCCGACCCTTCCTCCTTCTCCCGCCGCGTTCTCATTTTACGCCATTGCGACGCTTTCGTAACTATCTTCACAGCGGCAGAGTTTCGCGCGTTGTACTGTACATGATCGAAGTCTTAACGTGCTCTTTGAAGCACGCGAAGATTTGTATGATTTGACTTAAATTGAAGATAAAACTCTTTACCACATGCTATCACTTTTTTTATACCATCGCTTGCGAGCTACCAGAAAGTTGTTAATTATTGCCGTTCATGAACGCCGGCAACACAAGAAGACCCAGCAGTGTGTTGCTAGCCTCTTGGGTAGGAGTAGGACATCTGATGAAGGGGAGTAGAGTGATGGAGAGGGAGTGTGCCACCGAAACTTTCACTCGCTGGACGAAACGTAACATCGGAAGTTTTCACTTCACGTTTGCTTCTGTGAGAGTGGGGTGTCTCACCGTTCAAACTGGCCCATTTTCGTGGCGCTGCCGAATTGACAACAGCGAGGCCTTACCATTCTAACTTCTTATATGATATATATTATTATATTGATTAGATAACCATATTACAGTGTTATTTTAAACAATCAATCTAACGGAGAAAATACCACAAAACACTAACATCTAATTTCACCTACTTCTATACGATATATGTAAAACTGTATTTTGAATGTTTTGTGATAATTTAAATACATCATATGCAGCTTTTTTATGTTAGATTTTGAATCTTTTTAATTTAATTTTTAAATTTGTATAAATGTAACTAAAGCCGAACGCCCTTCAGTCGCGCTGCCGCAGTCGGGCGTCGCTGTCCATCCCTTACCATCAGATTAACGCCAATCCGAATCTACACGAAATTCGCTAAGTCTCAAAGCGAATTCCTCGACAATTAGACCCGGCGAATTGAATCAGTGTTGGGGCTGTAACTCGGCCGCCGCGGCGTGGCCGGCCGCCTCCTGTCGGATTAAGCGTCACCTCTCTAGTGCATCTATCGCGTGTGTTGGTGTATTTGTTATGTTATGCATCCAAAAACTGCCTTATCGCAGAAAGACTCGTTTTGTAGCTCCGATATCGTATAATTCATGAAAGTAGACTAATTATTTCAACTCAAAACAACAACCATACGAAAATCTATTAACAACTAAGGAGTTTGTTATTCATTCATAGATCGGTTGTTATGTTTTTCTTCCGAATCGAGCAGCTTTAGTTTTTTCACCACCGACTACGAGCCCTCGGTGGTGGTTCTACTCTTATATGACGTCAATACTGACGTATATTCCACATCTTATCCATAATTTTAAAAAATCTTAGTAAATATCGTTGTTAGGAAAATGATCTCGATTCATTATTTTTCATTTTCGAATTTCATAATTAAAATAGTCTATAGCGTACGTAGAATGTTGCTTAGACTCAATATCACCGATTAATCTTAACAGTTGACAGGCCGTTAATATAAATTTAGAATCTTTCTCTATACCGAATAGTTTGTAATTTTGTTCAAATAATGTTTGAATTTGTAACAAATTTAATAACATATTTCTATAATGCACTCCGTTCCAGTATACACTAAGTAAGGGCTCATACAGAAAAGGTTTGTCTGAAAATAAGCACTGCAGATAATGTCTGTAATATGTATTATCTATCTGTTTGGCATCGTTTAATTTATATATTATTATGTACAATTATATTAACATTTATAAATTTAGTGATAAGTTTTGATGTCTAGCATACATTTATAATAATTTTTTTTCTACATGTGTCGTATAAAGTTTTTTGTATGACTATGTCTTAAGTCAAAAAAGCTAACAGAAAAATATATATGCATTACATAGTATAGTATATCGCCATTCGCTTTGTGTGCCAGTAGTTTTAAATAAATATCATGAGGATCGCTTTGCGTTGCCTATCCGAGGCCTTTGAATTCTAAATTAGGACATCCACAGTGAGTGTTCGGCGTTCGATTTGAATTGTAAATCCCTTTGCACCGCAATACGAGCTTGTTTAGTGTTCGATGTGCTTATACATTACCCTCTTCGGTACACCGCAGTAGGATAAAAATATTGTCAAGCTTAAGTTAGCCTACTAAATGTTCTCTAAAACACTGAGACAATATTTTATTCCATTTACAAAAACAAGACCAGTAAGTGGAGAAATACTTTAACGTATTTTTTTTTTTTATTATTTATGAATATTAGTATATACAGTGCATTATAATAGATCAATGAAATCCCATCAGATGTCGCACATACATAACGTGCTTTAAAGAGATACAATTGTATACATATAATTTATAATGTATGTATGAAAATGATATAATTATTACGTCCGCGTCTATAAATAATTTCGTTTAGTTTCTGCGGACTAAGCTGTTCCATCGATTTCCATGAAATTCTTGCATTCATGTAGTATACATTATTATAGATATAAATATGGATTCTTTTTTTATTTCGATGTTGCAGACGAAATTTTAGAAATTTATATAAAACTTTTATAATTAGTGTCTGATTTTAAATTATCCAAATATTCAATATTCAATCATATTAAAAATAGACGATATCAAAATTTGCAGTATTTAAACTTATATAATAAGATCATTATATAAGCTTAAATACTGCAAATTTTGATAGAAGAAGCCTTATATTATAAGATATATGCATCTTATTATAGCAATATGTTTCAGCTTGAAGCTAATTTTGAAAATGACGTTGTTTTAGTTGTTTAAGAGACGATTTTATTTCTGTTGCTGTATTACACTTCTGATGCCTTACTTCTTTGGATTTTACTGAATTTACTGATTTTACCCAATCCAAGTAAGGAATATTTGTACCAACTAACAACCCAAAAAATGAAACTTTTAACCATGACTTATTACTAGAAAAGCTGGGTTAAATTTATAAAGTTTGAAAGTTGGTCATGCAGGCCACCAAAGTTCCTAAACGAAAATATTAAATATATTACTATCGCATTCACTAAGCGCTGCTTATCATATAAATTGACTGCACACAGAGGTACGTCCGTCGGTGCGCGCCGGCGCCGGTATTGGATTATTGGAAGCAGATTACGGAGATTACTGCGACAGGGAGCGGGTTCGGACCCCGATGCTTTCCAGCGCCTATGTAATTGTTTATTGAATTATTTATTGCAATAATCCTTAGCGGGGGAAATGTGCAGCGACTTTCAACGGTATACCGCTGCAGTAATAGATTTTTGCTGCGATCGATAGAGGTGCTTCCTTGATGCATTTCAAACTATCTAGTATAGACTGTAGATTTTATGACAACGCGACGTATAAGACTGGTTTGATATTTTCCGAACTATATTATTACAAAGTTTTGACATAGCACATCTTCCGATTGGACAACTCACGCTCAGTTTGGAACATAAAAAGATAATCTAGGTAATAAGTTGAAAATGGTGAAAAATAGAGAGACTGGTCCTCAAAATACGCGCGATAGTTCATTCGTTGCGGAATAATGTCTAGAAAAATGCGTCGAAAGCGTTTACTAGCGCAAAAAAATTTCAAAACTTATAAACAATTAAAGATGAAAAATAAGGTATTTTGGTTTTTGCCGATATCTCGTAAACTATTAATATTTAAGAAATGTGAATAAGAAGGAGAGGACATTTCCTATAAAAAATCTTTGACTCCCGGAACTCATTCTCCATTATTTATAATTTTAATTTAACGCTGAAAATGGGCCTCCGCGCAGTATTCTAAGGTAAAGTGCACGACGTCAAAATCGAGTGCGTCACACTAAATATTTTTCTTAAGATATTAAATATTTATTTAAAAAATTGAATAAACCACGGTGTATTCAGGGCACTGCAAAAAAATTATTCCCTTTGGAAACGTAACTTAAAGTCAACTTTATAACAAATTAGACGATTGTTTATTAAAAAAATTTTTTTCCAACTTTCGTTTTCATTGTACATTAAAAAAAAACTGTTTAAATAGTTGAAATAAATTTTTTTTCCTTCGTGCAGCTCTTCTTATAGAACTCATTTTACCTATTAATTTTTTGATGATTAACACACGACGGTGTGTAAACTAAAATTGCGTTCCCACTCCTAACGTTACTCGCTTTGCTAAAACCCTCCAAGGCGCATTGAGAAGGGTGAGATTTTTCCAACTCCAATTTTTCTTTGAGCTATGAACGGGCATTCAACAATTCGATTAATACTAAATCTTCAATTGCAATAATTTAATTTTTAATGTGAAAATCACAAAGGAAGCATGTCATTAATAAATTATTTAATTAAAAAAAATTAGAAACTGAACTGAAAAGAGATTACATTTGTGTATTAGTTTAAAAATGTTTGCGGACATTTTTATTAGATTGGGACCACGTAATACACATTTAATAACGAAAAGTAATTTAATGCTATTAATTCAATAGACACTATTTATTTATTAATAAAAAAATCTTAGATCATTTGCATGTTGCACATTTTTTCAGATTTTGTCCATATTTTGAATAATCAAAACTTTATTGCAATTTTAAGCAATCGCAATATCGCAAAAAATGTAAATTTAACACTTTTTATGCAATCAATGCAACACTTATACAGTGACAGTGATAGAATTTTGATTGTTTCATACATTTAGTTAACTCAATAGTGTCAGACGTATATTTAATTTCAGGTACAGGCTGAATCGTTAATCGCGAACATTATTTGGTGTAAAGACTGTATGCGATTGCGCAATAGTATGTTTAAATATTCTGGATGATTTCATTGTTTTATAGTCCTGTGTTTACTTTAGTATGAAATATTGTAAAATACTGCGTGAAATAAATAAATATCAAAGTTTAAATGAATTGATAAGTTTCTTTTAAAAAAAATTTTTAGTGTTCTAATTAATAATTGAATGAACGATAATTTATTTTTATTTATTTAATTAGCCTAATTCTCACTAAAATAAAAAAAAATAATTCTCTGAAAAATATGCGTAAATGCATTTTTTCCCTCTTAAACCAATGGAACACTGCGTACATAAAATTCTCCTCTACTTCATAAAATAAATATGTATTCTATATATTTTATTCATAGAGTAGGGCGCGACCCGCACTCAATTTAGTAAAGAAAGCGAGCGCACGCGCCGGCCACGTGACAGCCGTCGGCCAATCGCGGCCCTTTGTTGTGTCACCGACGTCATCGGGGTCTGTCTACGTCATTATCGTTGTGGAAATCGTGGATAATGATCGTAATTAGCGTACATTCAACATCATTGTCCAAAGTGTACATGGTGGTCCAATGAAAAAAACTATATTCAGTCTTTAGTAGATTATGCCCTATCATCTGAGGCCTAAGATTTGTGTGCACGAAACTGAATGACTGAACACGAACTGAAGTATAAATATGAACCCAATGTATAGAGACTTAATATTTCATCAGGTTTTAATCGCCCAACTTTTTCGGCATACCCTCCCACAATCTTTTTATTTCATATTGTGGAGTTCAGACCTTAATCCCCACGCTGGCCCACTGCAAGCCGGGAGTTGCTAAGGATCGTCGTCATCGAAATGATGACGACGCCGGGACCAACGGCTTTATGTGCCTTCCAAGGCACGGAGCGTGTGGTATAATGTGATACAACTTAACTACGTTATACAATATAAGAAGATATATATATATATATTTTACGTTTACAGATTACAGTACAATCGTCATATTAAATTGAAACACGTCATTTGCTTATCGTGATCGTACATCCAGGAGGATCTTTTTTGACATACCGTATGATTCATTTTCTTTTGCTTATTAAGTTGTTCACATTTCGTTAAACTTTTTTTTCACTTTACTGCCTTAAGGCAGCGCGTTTTGGGTCGTTACAATCGCAAACACCCCTAATTCGTCATCAAATAACCCTTGGCTTCCCGGCGCCCGCCCGTGGAACCTACCGAGGTTTGCTCAGCGTTAGGTATTAAAATCAACCCACCCCCGCTATGGGGTGAGCTGCGCAAACAATAAATAGTGTACTCAAATATTTGAGGAATATTGCAAATCAGCCCCGCTTTCCTGGTTGTAAATTTGTCGCAGTGTGGAAGGCGTGCGACGACTTACTGTTTTGTTATTTTAGAATTGAGTAACTTATATTAAATATTATGTCAACAAATTAACGAATAGTTCATAAATACGTATATATTATATTCACGGCATCGATTTGTAGACCCTATAAATGTGGCCTTTTTTCACAATAATTTCCTTAACCACCAGCGAGCGGTGTTCTTGAATGCTTATTAGAAAAACTCATTTATAGATCAAGCGCACAATCTCCGGAACGACAATCGAGCTGTCGACCTCCCCTCTAAATATATTTTGAAATATCATTTTAAACGCAACTAGTAATTATTTTTAATATAACAAATTCACACCTTGGAAAAGTAAATCGAGTCTTTCTAAGAGGTTGATCATTTTCATTTGCTCATAAGCGAATTGATAAATTCACGTATTTCATGATAATTTTAATACGGCATAATAATTCTAATTCGGGTAAAATTGAGAATTATGTACGTGTTGATTGATTCGTGATTTCATAGCACACAGCTCGAGAACAGAACACTCGAGTCTTTTTAATACAAACGGCAACCAGAAATCAAATTTTAAGTAAACATCGGCCAAGTACGAGTTGAACTTGCACGAGTTTCAGGTCAAGTTTACTATGATTGCTATATAAAATACTTCATGCTCACTGTAATGGGGCTACCGCACTTTTGTTTGCAACCAAGCCGGCGCTATTTTGACTTGCATACATGGGAATTGTTAGATTAAAGTAACGTAACGATTAGAATCGATTGATAGTTCCGATCCTATGCTATATTGATTGGACATGGATAGACGGAACCACGGTTTACTAGTAGTAGAAGCATTAAAAACAGCAGAATTATGAAGTGGAGATGTTAAAGGTAGTTGCTAAAATTTATAACGAAAAGGAGTATGAAAGACTACGTCACCTCAATATGATCCTCGATTTTAATCACTTAATCACAGGCAATGACATTTTGTGAGCAGGGGGTTATCGGTATCTACGTGAACTATATATTTTTTTTCTATTTTTTTTTTTTGACCACCAGTTGTTGAGCCCGTTTTGCCTTCGATATAAATACAAAGAAAAGAATTTTAGAAAAATAATGATTGGACTCACAATATTTTCCTATATATCTACAGACAAGTTAAGAGGAGTTATTTTAACTCGTCTATTTACATTTTAGAACTGCTACAAAATTTCATGTTAATTAACGTCGGGAAAAAAAAGTGCGTATATTTCGGAAAAAATATTTCCCATAACCAGTCTCTTATCACATATAATGGTCTTTTATTTACTTTTTTATTGAATATTCGAAGGGAAAACGAGCATGCGAGTCATGAGAAAGTAGATAGTCATCGCCACCCATGAACACACACAACCTTTTTACAAACTAGACTTTTCCATTTTTTCTAACATTATAATGATTGTACTTCTTTCACTTTGGGCGAGGTGTTTTAGTACCATACAAACAAAGGGGTGAGCCAAAAATTTACAATTTGTAAAATATAAATTTAAAAAGTAACTAATAGTACAAAATTACCTTTCTCTACAATTATCTTTCCATTACACGTTTTACTTTAATAACGAAAAGTTACTTGTGGCACAAAATAATTTTAAGAGTATCAAACTTTTCATGCAAACTATCATACATTGCATATCCATATTTCTTGCATATATCATATTTTCATAGGATTTCGTAAAATTTGTCTGGCACAATTTCTCTTAAAACTAAATATGGGCGATGGGGATATGCCAATTCCCGTAGCTTTCGGTTATGAGTGCCCAATACAATATGCGTTATTGAGACACACAGTAGCTATTTTTTTTTACCTTTATTTTTATTATCAACTTATTCTCCGTCCGGCACGCTCAATCAACTTGCAAGTCGTCGTACCGTTAAATTTAAATAGAAAATAAATTGACTTGTTTACGCCGTGCTGTTTACAAAAAGTCCGAAGTAACTCGCGGAAGTGAGACGGCAAACACTAAATCGTTCACGGCGTTTAAGTCCATTTCAGAGTCACGCCGTCAATCGACCGCCGTCCGTTTTGACGAGCGAACTGTCGGGTATACAATTATCGCGCCCCGAGCCTCTATGATTATGATACGTGATATGACGTCGTAGGCGACGGGATATCGCAAGGGTTATGCAATATCTGTACCGTATAGAATACGCTCAAAAAAAATATGCGTTACGATTATTTGAGATTATGCGAAATGATTGGAAAATCAAATCGCGAAGTACTAGCGAAAATATTTATGTCCGCTTTTGTAGCAAGACTGATTTTGAAGGTTCCGTACGCAAAGGGTTTCAACGGGACCCCATTACTAACTAAGCCTCTGTTGTCCTTGCAGACATTTGAAATTTTCAGAAAATGTATTTGTTTGCTGCTATAAGAATAAACAATGAAAATGACATTAAATTAAAAAGTAACGGGGTCTCCATACAAGAAATGTGTTTTTTTTCTTTTGGCATTAATTGCTCGATTTGAATAATGACGAATCGGTAAACGGTTGAAATGTTACACAGTATGCATTAATTACTGTAGTTGCTATAAAAACAAACAATAAAAATAAAACAAAGTTAAAAATTAAAATATTTTCACATACAAGAAACTTATTTTTATCACCATTTCTTATTCAATCTTAATGTTTATTTTTTTTTTGTTTCATTATTATTTTTCGAAAAGTATGTACCTTCAATATTTTACGGACAAACCGACACCTTATTTGGCCTGTTTTGTATAGTGATCGAAATTTAGCACGATCTATTTTTATATACACTATACATATTGAAGTTACATAACGTCCGACTCCTGGGCACGCATTAACACCTTAAGAGGATATAAAAGCCATGGCTCTCAATTCTTTGGTATAGTGCGTGTTGGAAAATACACATGACTTCGGAGAATAGTGTCTAGTGTCCACACAAAAGATGAAGCGATCAGAGTAGGATAACTATGGAGCAATATCAAGCTCATTGTTGCATTTTCGATAGATTTTCTTACAACTTTTCACCTTTCATACCAAAACCCGATAAACATAGGACAAATTGAAATAAGGACTAAAAAAAAGTCTAGCATTTGCTAGGTTACGTCAAACTTATACAGGGGGCGTGTTCGTAATGGCGCGTGCAGCCGCTAATCTCCCTCAGCGGAAACGGACAGGAATAGCCGAAACTGAAATTCGTTTCTTCTTTTTGGGCGGCCGCGCCCGCGCCGCCCGCCCTGCGGTATTTAGCGGGCGCTCTTCCGGGCTAATGACGGTTTTGTCTGAAATATGGATCATCATAAAAATATGTCCGAAATATTATTATAACTCTCAACATTATAATATAATTCTATTTACAAGTCATTTATTAATCATCTTATAGGTTTTCAGTTAAATTGAATTTTTGATACATTTCAACTTTCTATCTTTCTCTATTTATTATATTTTTTAAATAGACTTTAACTAGCGACATTAATACAACTATTTCAGTAGTCTATTAAGCCTGATCTTAATTAATTGTTTAGGGTTGTTGAACAAAAATTTCCCTCAAGTTTTTAAGTACAGCAGATGGTTGATTTCAATTCAATAGAATCCGTAAAACACCTTTATCAATCTCATTCACAGATGGAGAATGTAACGAAAAAAATAATAGTATAGTGATTATTACGATAAAATTGTTATACTGTAAATAATTTAATTATGTTATTACATTAACAATCATTCAACAACGAGAATATAATAATGTTCTTAATTAATATTATTGCAAGACAGAAAGTTTAAAAAATATGGTATTTATAATTTTTTTTCAGCTAAACTAATTCAGGAGTATTATTACATCAACTTATTAGAAACTACAGTGAGAGCGAGAATTAACAGAAGTACGAGACATAACGAATCTTTGACGAAAGTTAACTTTTAATGAAGGGTACGATGAAGGGTACGATAGTGATACCAAGGTAACTGCGAGAGAGAGAAACAAACAATGCCTTATGCAGCGACCTTGGTTAGTGTTTATGTTGATTCAAACCTCTGTCTCTTGCCCCTAAAAGCAGATTTATTCGAGTGAACACATCACTATTCACGCGTTCGTTCGAAGTGATATTGAAAAGCAAATGTTTGAACGCATCCACGTACGCTCAAAAGGATAGCTTGTCCTGGAGGAAAAGACCGAAAATATTCTTCGAGCGGGCGCGGGCGTCGCTCTATTTGTGTACCGCTGAGAGACGGCCACTCGTTTTGCTACGAAATTAGACTAAATTACTTCAAGAGGCGACGTCAGCTCCCGCGCCGCGACGCCGACGGACCGTTTTAATTATTCCCCGTGATTAGTAGGGAATTTGTAAATCGTTCCCTAGACGCGTTCACCGCTTCGACAATCGTTCGAGTTCGACGAATGAGTATCCCCTAAGAGACGGTTGACAGTCGGAACGAAAAATTTGTCGAAACGTGTCAATTTACTTTTAAACGACCGAAGTGACTATATTGTATTGTATGAGGTGTTGATTCGCGAAAATCATAGACGCTTGCTGACATATGTAGCATACTTCTCTTTCGAATTATCCAAATGATTTAATATTGATTCCAGAGGATTGACAGATATCGAACACCTAAGCAAGTGTTATTTATTTTATAATTAGCGGTTAGCTAATGTCAATCCTCTGGAATCAATATTCAATCATTTGGATAGAGATTCGTAGTGAGAGGCAGATTCGAGAGTCAGCGGTGGGTTGCATGCTGCATGTTAATACATGTTGCAGGCAAGCGTCGAAGTGACTATATCTATCGTCACCATTATATGCCGAAATTGGTATTTATTTTCTTCCACAGCAGCAGCAGTAATCAAACGCAATAACCATGGTATATTACAAACTGCGCGTACGATACAAACATAATAGCCCCGCTCTAGTGGTGAACACAGAAGTAAATTATAAATTAACTTTAAATGATGTTCCAACATTTGTCCCCGGAAATAATTCAAAATTAGATTACATAATTAATAGCATTTGTGGCATTTTTTTATTGTAAGCACTAGATAGGTCTAGATAGCAATTTTGAATGAATTAGTTAATAATTATATCAAAACTACTATCTAGATCAAGATTAGCTAAAGCCATTTTTGCAATCTGCAATATGTTTCCTGCATTTCTTTTCAGGGTATTCAAAAGCGACAATTTAACTACTGCATTCTTGCCGCTTTATCATATTATTCTTAAAGTAGTTAGTTACGTCTCTTTGATCTACAAAACGAAACTTAAATAACTAAAAAGCAGCACTTAATCTAGCAGTTATCACACCCGTCTGTTATGTAGTCTTCATATGCCACGCCTAACCTCTAAATATTTTTTTATCACATATATTATTTATCAACTTCCTCGAAGCGGTGAAGATCATGATGTAACTGCACGCGATAGTTCCATGAAAATACGTCTGAATACCTAAGCCCGCAACATAAGCCCGCGTGAAACTAAAAGAAAGCGTAGTTGTTTTGAGAGAGAAAGACTGAAAGATCCGTCGAAAGCCAATAACATAAATTTTATCATATGTTATGATACATTTTTTTTGGAAAACCAAATTCATGTCCTTAAAAACATGAATTACGGGCGGATTTTTTTTCCAAAAATATTTTTTTGTATGTCGCATTGATAAAATTAACTCATTTAATACACACGATTTACCAACGTGAGCCGTTAATACGTTGAAAGCACACAAACAGGTTCGAGAACGTATTAAGGTTAGTTACACACAGATAATAATTACGTGGCCGCCGGAGCCGGGCGCCGCGTTAGTTTAGGGAAGATCTTATCCACACGGAGAGTTTGTTACTTCGGCGCGCTGGCGCAAGTTTGATGAACTTTTAATTGAAAATTAGTCCCGAGCCGTATCTCCGCACCGTGGCCCGCCCGACGCCGCTCCGTGGACTCGCTTCAACTTATCGGACTATGCGTTAGAGGAGGCGCAGTCGGGTAAAATCTTATTCTAATTTTGTATTCGACTCGTACTGATGATTACTTCGATTTGTCAATAGATCTGTAATATTGTTTGTTGAGGATTATTCAAATTTTTCAACTATTATCTTAAATTGAAAGCTAGCATAGCTCTTGTATATCTTACTATTTTTTTCTCTAAGTAAGCGATAAGACTGGAGTGACTGTAACGCTAACTTAAAAAAAAAGTGTATGCTTATGCACATGCGTGAGAAGTTATATTTCTTTGGCGTAAATAAAAAAATGTTTTTAATCGCGTACAAATAATTATTTAGAATAAAATAATAAAAGACCTTTAGTGGAATAGTCAATACGATTGATAAAGTTTAAATTAAATTTGAAGAATAAAAATATAATGTTTATTTTCTTATATAAAAGCTAATATCGATTACATCTTTTTATTTGAAATTATAATTTGCAATTATAACTGAAAATCTAACTGAAAGTTTAATTTTTTAATGCCGATTCAAACGAACTTAATTTTAGAAATTCTAAGACTACCCACCATTGTAATTTATTGCAGTGGTGCGGTGGCGAGGTGGAGGGTTGGCAATCTACATGGCAATGGGAGGGGGGTAGGGGGTATACTCCTTGGAAGTATATGGTTATCTACTTGGTGACAAGAAACTTAAAACAAACAACAGGAAATAGAAAATAAGGAAAGGATGTAATGCAGGGGTCGTAAGGACACAAAAAATATATTCATAAATAAACAGGGAGTAAAGTAGACGCCTACACTTTAAGTGAATAAATCACCTAATTGATGACCTAGGGAATACATATAGAAAAATAAACATAAAATAGGGGTATAGTGCTGAAAGACTATAAAGAGTTGAGCGAGAGAAGGTTTTTGAATGCACCTAAATGGTGACGTAAGAGTAAATTTTGGAAAAGAGCGGAAGATAATACCAGTCAACACACAACGAGTCACTTTCAAATCAATATTACTTTCTTATAATTATAAGCGCTGCCTAGTGGCAAACGGAATTAGCACATCAGTCATTATTAGTCTGAAGTTGCTCGATAAACCGCTTGCGAGAACTTCATACTGTAGAGTTTTCGCATCATTCCGATAAGAATTCACTCTTATAATTTTTTTATAACGTCTCAGAAGAAGTACAACTTGCAAAATTGAGGAATACCAAAAGTTTTTGCAGTAATTGTCATTGTTCACACACGTTTCGAATGGTTGAAACGACGCGCATGCTATTAGCAACGTCTCCGTTTCATGTTCTGAAATCTCCGGGTCGTTTATGAGTTAAGCTCTTCGTGGACATTTCGAAGCCCTTTTAATCACGATTCGTTTAAAATTTCAAATATGTACTTACTTAAGTAAACTGTAGTCGTATATAATATTGTAATTTCTATTACCCATATTTAACTCCAAACAAATGTATTTTAATTTTAATAATAAGATATCACATATAAAATACATCTAAAGGACTATTTGATTACTCTTCGATTTAATATCCAGGTTTATTTAATTTTTGGTCTTCTTTAAAAATTACATCAATTCCAAATCATTCTCTTGCCCATATTTACAGAAAACAAAACGGAATTACACCATAAGCGTTTCCTTCCAATAACAGATTGTTAACGAAGATAGGGTATTCTATTTGCAGCGGCATCCCCGCTCGGCGTTCGTCATGCGCGTCGTCAAAGCCCCGGCCGTCATATCTCGCCGCCCTCGATGGCGCTGCAGCGGACAGAATTGGATTTTTATCCGTTAGGCGGCGCGCGTTCAGATATCCGCTGGAGGTTCTCGAAGGATTTCGCTTTTGAATTCGATTTGAATAGCCGTCCGACGCGGAGGCGGCATTCTGATTTGCCGTAGTCGGGTTCGGATTTGCCGCAGCTCGATGGAATCACTTTATAAGTCGTTCATCGGCTAATCACCGAGTGAAGGTCGAATGATCGATGTGATGATGCCTTCAGTTGCATGATTCGTATTCACCGTTGTTGTTTGCATTAGTTTTCTAGTAGGTAAAGAGCCTACGTTTATTTTCTTTTTTATAATTTATTTGACAAACCCGGTTGCGTGACTCTACCTAAGTTATTCGCAGAATTTATTTTAAATTAGATTCTGAACCTCGAGATTAGATTAATACTTACGTTACATTCTAGTACGTCAAATATAATATACATACATAAGTATATATAAACTCTTACAATACATACTTGTACTGAATTTCATTATAAACGATAGACTTTAGTATTATTTTCATCCATCTCTCCAACTATAAACATCAATTTCTTGCGAGTTTCTTTTAATGTTAGGAATAATCCAGTATAAAACTGATAGGTGTACGTTTGTGAACAGCGCGAGGGTGCCGCCCGCAGCGATGCGGAGCGAGAGCGGCGCGCGCGCGGCGACTGGGAGGCGCGCGCGCGCAGCGCCGACGCCGACGCCGCGCGACTCGCCGCCAAGCTGCACGCCGCGCAGAGGGAGATTGCCAGGTATTTATTTGGTTCTGACACAACATAAGGCCTGTAAGCGGTACGATATACGAAGTGGTTCCTGGTACAGAAATTAAAGAGAAGTAAATCAAAAGTGGTCGACGCCGTGCAACCTCAGGCACGGCTTTTACTATCGGTATAAACAAAATTAATTTATCTTACATATCTACCATAATGTCTAAAAAGTAAATTTTATATTAAATACTAATAAAATATGAATCAACATTGAATTTTTGGTGTTTCAAATAATTAAAATGGTATGTAAAAAAGAGGTTGCGTGGAACGCCCTGCGTCAGAAATGAAGCTTTTTAGGTTAGAGATCAGGATATTTGTAATTAAATTAATTAAATTAGATTTTTATATGGATTTAACGAATTAAAATGGCTATTTATTAAATTCAATTTTCCTTCATTTTAATAATTATTCAAGTTCTATTAATACAGAATTTAGAACAGAAGTAATAGGTTTATGATAGTTAAAATTGTAACAAATAATTCCGATTGCAAATTTTCTAAATTACGAGTGAACTCTGCGTCTATAGTACTTCCTAATCTGGTTGTAGATTGAGTTCTGTCGGTGTTCAATTTCAATTTGAATTTTTCATCCAAAATTGTATGTTAAAAGGATCGCCTTCTAATTAAAAGTTGATGTTGAAATCACCGCTCATAATCTTTGGGATTTTTCTTGTCGTTCCCTGAAGGCTCGCATTCATTCTGCACTTGTTTTCTTCATTTCCCTTATCACAAAACAGATATTATGAACTAAGGAAAATGAACATATGTTTAATGCTCAAGCGTCTACCGGTTCGTTATACTATATGCCAGTACAATATGATAGGCGCATGCGCATAAAGTGGCTCTTAAGTTACGCTTTAGTCACGCTTTTTCGTTCCCATCGAAAGAATTCACTACCGTAGCTACAAAAAAACAGAAAATAATAACTTAAATACGAATTACGGAAAATAAGAATAGGTCAATTTGGAATTCATCTTTCTTATCATCTATGAAGACCTATACCTATAAGTTTCCTTAATATATTATATTCTTAAGATATCAAGAGATTATCTAAGTTATCAATTCAGAAAACATTCGGGATTGTATATTGATGTATTGTTTTTACGTACGTTTATTTTCTACTTACGTACTATTTTCTACTTTTGAGCATGCGTGAGTACTATTGCTTCAAGAAGTCATTTTGACTGACGTATCTCCATTAATTAATGATACCATAAGAAATCGTAAACGAGTTGGACAAGCGTCATTGTGGTTAGGAGTAGAAAACAAATATTTGTATATACTAAATAAATTACGGATTTTGATATGATTTGGTACTTCGTGAGACATAGACTGAGTTTAGTTAGATGCGTACCTATTTCTTTCCGGTATGGGAATGAGAAATGACCGTTATGAAATGACTGGAATAATTGAAATCCATTACAACGTTCCAGGTGTCTTAATATATACTTATTCTAAAATTGTAGCGACCCCTAGCGAGCGTAATCGTCTGATATTTCGAGACTTATCAACTTGTCTGCTCTATTTTTTGAAGTGGACAGAACTGAGTGATGTATTTTATTATTACAGCCTACATAATTGAATATTTTATATTTCCATCGGCAAAAGGTGTTCTATTGCAAGCGGAATACAGTTCAATTAACATTGCTTACGCGTGAACGATCATAAATAATCGATTCATTATACAGCTATTAAAACGCGCGCGGCGCTCGAACGATCGGCTATCCGTTAAAACCGTATCGTTATTAGTATCGATACTACAATATCGATGCGTAAACAATCCGAAATGGCTCCATTGCGGGTTGAATTAAATTGCTGTTTAAAGTGCAACGAATCGTTTCCGGCACTAATTGGTAAGGACTTGTCGAATCCGCATATATTTGTATACGGCCGATGACGTTGCATTTCGATTTTGTATTCACATACATTTCCGTTTAGTACTAGATTTGGATATATACAAGAAAATATACCCCACAAATATATAGCGACAATATAGACGAGAATGGTTAAAATACATAGATTTTAAAATAAATTTTTGATGAAGGACGAGAGGGGTTAAAATAAAATAATAAAAGACTATGGTCTATAAAACCGAACGGGATCTTAGTTTGGTTAATTTTAATAACTTAAAAAGAAATTAAAAACAAGAACGCCATTAATGACAATATTATAAAAAAAATATTCATGTCAGTTTCGGCGCCCGAGGTATTTTACGGAATTTATCAAGAATATATTCCGTAAATAAAATATTTTAAATATATTCAATAGATCAATGGGGTAAACAAACACATCGCTTACAATACTGAAAGCATATACATACTTTAGTTTGTCTCTATTTTGTTAATTTGATAAAATATGTTGCAAGAAACTTAATTAAATATGATAAATAACTTAAAACTTAATAAAATAGATAAAATATGTTGTAACAAAACTTTGAAACTCCAAAAGGCCACATTAAACGATCGGTGGCAATGGCAGTAACGTGCAATAGCATATACAACGAAAGCGTGTCTTTTCTGCTTAAAAAATAAAACAACTGAAAATGAGTAATGGAAGAAATACAGACACGTGCAGTATGTTTGAAAATATTGCACGGAGGAACAACATAACGAACGATTTCACTTTTTCTTAACACTCGATTTGGCTCCCCACCTAAACTGTGCACGCTGACTATATACAAATGTCGACTGTTAAGGAGTTAACCCAAAAAATAATTGGTTGTTTTGGACAAAGTATTGTAAACGTGTACGATCCGCTGTCTGTAAGGGGCGCACGGGGCTGAACTCTGGCAATTTAGTGGCGACAGTTTTTTTTATTTGAAATTAAATCGCAGTCGAGAAACACAATACCCTAAAAGCTTCACGTGTTTTTAAGCTATTGCATAGCTTTTATCGCGGGCTTTAAGCGCGGCGACCGAATCAAGTAATTCCGTAACGAAAATAAAACCTAACACCCCCCACTCCGCCTGCCATGTAGCTGGCCGAGCATTCGCTTAACGTGTATGTATATGGTACGACAGTACGAAGCTCGCACGGATCGAGACGAGCTGCTCCGAAATTGGACGAATACGTAAGCAGCTATTTGTGAGAAAGTATATAGGTGTATAGGTATCTATCATATTTTTATAGTGCCATACTCACCGCATATACTCCGTAAGTATACATGTAGGTATATATGTATACGTAGGTGTACCTATGTACAACAGTGAATAGCAGTTGCTGGTGAATAGCTATACGTGTAAAATTTGTGTATAAAATATTTTAAATATGAATAAACAAAGTGCATTTATTAACGAAGAAAGTGATGAAAAACTTGAATTAATATCAAAGAAAAAAATACTGCATAAATAAATAAATAATTATAATTGCATAAGTTGATAAAAAATGCTATGCAATAGCTTTTTTTTATTTAAATTAGAGCAAACGAACTATGTCTGTATTAGAATGAAAGCCATCGATCAAACGGTGAAATCGCCGTCTGCACTTCTACAATAGACTGTGAATGGACATAATACATAACCTTAAGATGTTCACACTTGGACTATTAGTGACTCTGGATATCGATCTAAATTTATTTGTTAAATCGCTAATCGCTCTTTAAATTCTAACAACACTGCAATGCATAAAATTATTTATTTTATTTTGTTGTTAATGCGTCAACGTATCCGCGTACAAAGCGATTTTTCAGACAAAATTTTCTGCTTCGGCCAGTGATCGTTTTTTTTACTGCGCCGTAAATATTTACACGCAGTCCGTGTGTTTGTATTATTTATCTGTTTCGAATACGAAATTCTCGCATCCCTAAGGGTCTCTCCTGACATATCCGAATTTAACGATACGATCGGAAAATTCAGCGAAAATTTTCTGCGAAAAGCAAAAACCTATACCGCGTTCCGAAGGGGGGTCAGGTGTGATGGGGGCGTACCGCCGTACGGTAATTAGCGCGTTCCGGTACTCCGGAATTTACGGCCGGCAAAATTCCGGACCGTGTCATAGACGATAACCGGCCGGCCGATCGGCCGATAGACCGTAACTTCGGCCCTACCAACTTTGCGATTTACGACTTTTAGCGGGATGTCCGAAATCGGTGCAATTCCCTTTTCCCCGTGCGGATGTGTGGGGCGTTTATTTTTTATTTGCCGATACGTTCCGTCTCTGGACGACCTGTCAAATTTTACCGTTAACGCTTACGAATTTAATTCTTTTCTTTTGGTGCGACCTGCTGTTAAGAGTGTTTTCTATATTATGGAGGACCTTTAGGCAATTTTTACTTTTATATTGTTCGAAATCACCATACCTATACATTCACAAATTAAATGCCACGTATACTTATCCCAAAAACGAAAACCTTTCTTTTTTCAGTCAGACTAATTAGGAGAGCATCAATATTTACACACGAAGTAAATTGCAAGATAGTTTATAGTACAAAATGTCTACATAATGTCATTTCATTTCGATTTTATTTTATGAATCAAATATCATCGTTTATTTTTGTATGTAACAATCCATGATTCCACAAAACTATATTGTATTATTTATTGAATTTCTGCTCTTGTGATTGACGTCCCCAAAACGTAATCCCGTTATTTCGGACAATGGTTCCGTACATTTCGAAGCGCGAACCCCGAACTAAAAGGATGTTCCGGTGTCAATCACGGAATGCGCTGGGAAGGTCCCCACCTGTTTCTCGACAAGGGTTGAAACTCTCTATTTTGGTCGCCATTGCAAATATATAATTCTGTCGGATTTACGCGGGTGAACGCTTTGCGATCGGAGCGAATGCATTTATTTGTGACCGAGTTATGTCGTAACTTCTGTAACTGAACGCGCATGCGCATGATCCAGATTTAAAAGTAGCATTTTTTTATTGTTCATCCTCCACGTTGCGATTACTTCGCAAATTGCACGTAATGATAATAAAACCACCTGTCACATTATTGTAGATTAGGCGTTCCATATAGATTAATTCAAAATGGCGTCGCATCTTCGACGCAGCATTGTTAGCAAAATAGTAACTTTTGAGAAAAATTCAAATAATATGCATCGAACTCTTAATTTTTCTGCACAAAATACAGATAGTAGAATGCCTTCTAAGACTTCTCCCAGGTAAAGGGATAATTTGAATCCAAGTATTGAAAGTGCGACTTGTCTTCATTTATATGATAACTCGGTATACTACAAATGCGTCACATGTTTTTAATTCTGACTTAACAATGTCGATTAGGCCGTTAGTGTGTGCACTAACGTATGACTAGTTTTGCACACATTATCTACCATTGGATACCCAGATTTCGTTTATAAATTTCAACAAATATAAAAGTTGTCCTGACAGATAATCGAAGAAATGGATGATACGAAAGTTTTACAAGGGTAGAATTTTATTGTTGATATTCGGGTTTTGTATTGTTTTGTTTCCAATTAAACATTATGTTTATAGACAGCGGACGCTGCTTGTAAAGTGTTTTTTAACTCCAAACATAAGCATATCATTTCTCCAAATCCAAAAAGGCTTTCAAGTACGGCGTAAATTATAGAATTCAATGCGTTTCTAGTTCAGTGGAATCCATTTAGTTTTTTTGAAGCGTTTATTTAACTTCATACTACCGTTATCAAATGTTACATACTTTTACTAATGTTCCTGTGTTCTATTTACCTACTATTTTACATACAAAATACATACGATTTCTATGCGATAATCCGATGGCCTACACTTGTCGCTGCAGCTGGAATCAGGCTTTGAAAAGAAAATCATTAAACTTTTGACTGCATCAGATTAAAGTTTTGTATACTCGTTCAATTTTAGCAGCGAAATATAAGGTTGTACATCAACTGGCATAAGGGTTAAACAGTGTCGATTTTCATATGCGTGTGCGCATCGAGTTCTGACGACGTAACACGACTTCAGCCATGCCATGATAACGCCAGGATCGCCCACTTAGCAGCTAGCACTTTGACGACTGACAGTATGTATTTCACATCTCCATACACATGGTGAATACGGCAAAAATTATTTCTAAAAGGTCTTTAATAGTTATACTATGGACTTACAACACATTCAGTAAAATAGATAAATTAATAGGATCCAGTAATAGCCATTTTTAAAAGCATTGTTAAAAACAGTTTTTCTATGTGTTTCATTTTTTAGAGATTTTAAAATATACCATACCTTTTGACAAAGAATTTATAGTGAGCGTATACTACAACATATAGTATTTAAATTACTGTATATGTTTTAATGAAATATAAAATAAAGATAAAACAATAGGGTAAAGTACATCGTGTTGATCAGCTTATTTGTATTTGTTTGCACATAGTAGTGTCCGAGAGAGATAGATAAGTACTAAATTCGTAAACCTGGAAATTTATTATCGACATAAATTTTGGATACATTTCTTTAGCTTTTAATCAAATCGAATCAAATAAAAAAATATCTTTATTTCGTAGGTAATTAAATTACACTTGAAATACGTCATTAATAATTTTTTTTCGACATTACCTTTATTATTACATTAAGAATGGGCAAGAAACTCAAGGTTTGCTCTTTTTACTCATTAATACAAAGAATTTAGTAATTAATCATTTAGTCGACGTTTAAAAATAATAAACTAAAGGGTTAGCTATATATTTTTCAACAATACCCATGTTACATTAGAATGAAGAAACTCAAGGCATTAAGCAAACGATTTAGTAATAATCATAGTCGACGTTTTAATAATCTGTCCCATTTCAGTGAACACATGTATTTCTAACGAGAAAATTGACATGTATTTATAATAACTATATTGTGTGCTTCAACTCATAAATCACACAGGTTATATTCTAGGATTTCTTGTTTAGCAACCGCTAGCTGTCAAACTTAAAACCTGAACCCGTCAAAATACCTTGTTTTAACTTCTCAATTGGCAGTCGACTAAGATAATCTTAGAAATTTTGTCATTTGCGACATTAAATTTTATGTCACGAATATCAATATCTATAAAATTACCGTTCTTATGACGTGTTTAATTTTTAACTTTAACAGTTAACAGTTAATTATGGCAAACGAGAATTTGCATCACACCGCCGATACTGTTTAAATCCTGGATTGAAAACCACGGTGTCGATTCCGGTTGGTGACAATTTGATCCGCTTTAAAGGCACAGACAATCATGTATGGAGAACGAGAGAGTACACGACCAATAGGCCTGGGAAACGTGGACTCAAATTTCACGTTTACAATTTCGAACATGTGTTAATGTTCACCAATTCAACAAAAGTAGATAAAATGTGCTAGGTTTTAAAATGTTCTGACATAAACCTCGCATGTGATATGCACGTCCTGACATAAGTCTTGTATATAATGTGAATATCCTGACATTAGCCTTGTACATAACATGTAAGCCCTGGCATAAAGCCTCCTTACAAAACCTTCTATTCTTTATGTGTAATTTACATTACTCCGACGTGTCAACGTGGCACAATCAATAGACGGCCCCAAGCGTTTCTATGCTTGAAAGAGCGTATAATAATTACATAAGTTTTTTTATGTTAATTTCAATGTTGCCGTATAATGACATATGAAATCATATTTTATATAATAGCTCATAATTGGTAATTTTTAAACTATCATTTTTTTGTGACAATATCTATAATGAAAAATAAATAGTATTTTAAAAATGCAATTATACAACCCTACCTCAATTTCTCCGTGAATAATTTGTGATAAAACACTATTTTTAAGAACAAATTTCTACTCTTAATCATTCCACCATAATATTGATCTTTCCTTCCTTAAATTTTCTTTCGAATCGTCCACAACAACCAACCTTACCAACATGCTTTAGAGGATTTACAATTCTCAAATAAATACTTCACAGTAATCTTGAGGACCGCTATAGAGTACATTTTGGCTGTCTGTCTATTTATCTGTTTTATGGTTCAACAATGACAACTTATTTTGCAACATTTTGTATATTGATAAAATTAATCGTCGCGTAAAATAGAAGCTGTCGTCTGTCTATATCTCTGTTTATTTATTTGTCTTTTCATAACTCAGCAGTGGCTTAACCGTGTTTGATGAAATAAACTATTAGGCCTGATCATCCTTATGGCATAAAATACTATATTATCGTTTGTCTATGTGTTTTCCTCTTTGTCTTTTTATAACTCGACAATGATTAGAAAGTTTTAATGGCATTTGGTATATTACTGAAACATGTTTCAAATGGAAACTACCGTTCGTCTTTCTGTTTATCTTCTTATAATTATATAACGGCTTAAGCAATGTTAATGAAATTTACTACACTAGCAGAAATTCTTCTCAATAAAATACCAGCTATATATTATGACAATAAACTGCAAGTGGTCGAAGACATTTGTTTTATAATTTGTTATTTATATGTTGTTGGTGATGTTTATTTGTTTGCTTTGCTTGAAGAAGGAAAGGAGAAGGAGATGGAGATGTAGACATGAAGCGAGCATGCGAAGGAAAAAGAGGGAGATATTTATTGCTAGTGAGAGTGAAAGGAAAGCTACGGTAGGAGAGAGAGAGAGAGTAAAATGCGAAGAAAAGGGATAAAGATCGAAATCGGAAAAAGGATCTAGATAGGGATCGATACCTAATAAAACTACGATCGAATTTACGATCAAGATTTAAATAAAGATCAAAATATCGGTGAAGATTTGTTTATCACGCTGGCGGAGCCAAGGTCTAAAAATGACAGTACTAGTCATAGGTAACTCAATCATTGATGAAAAGAAAAAAAAAATTATTTCAAATGCAAAAATAAATACTAAGGGCCATTAAATATATATATATATAACGACAATTAAATAAAATTAAATGCCGAATCATGAGCACGGTACCGCCCGCGCCGGCGCGCGCCGTCGCCGCGCGGCACGTAGCGCACATAACCTCACCGTAGACAGGTTTTCGTAGTTGTCCCTTATAGTTGTTCTCTTGTTCTTCTTATCACAGCAACTTTATAGTCAAAGTTACGGTCCTTAAACCACTATTGTAATTTATGAACTCCGATTATGTTATGTAAATTATATACTTGTGATGTGGAGAAAGTGAAGTAAATTAAAATTATGAATTTTTTCTTGTGTCTGTGCCTGGATACTTGGTGTATTCTCAATATAGATGTAATGGAGATATTTTTTATAGTCCCTTTCTATTTTTTCCTTTATCTTTGATTTATCTCTCTAACCCTTAAATGTAAGAAAAAAAAGCTTTACTAAAAATAATCTCGTCGTTAGAATATATGTATATACATACCTACATGCATATACATGTTTACCATAAGCATTATACATGAAGACAAAGAGAACATATTTATTACTTTTAAATATATCACTGTTTCATACTAATAACATACTGAATTTGCATAGAAGAAGTAAGAGAATAGTCGTTTGATACAGAAATTACTATATTCATTAATGAAATATGTGAAGCGATTAGATATTATAACAAATTTAAAAAGGAATTTAAAATCGGTTAAAAAGTAACCCGGAAATAATAAATTCTCTGCAAGCTCTTTTTTGCAAAGCCGAGTTTATCATGTTTTATATAATTTGATTGAAACTTGAACTATGATTATATGACTATGACTATTAATTTATTGAATAAAAAAACTGTATTACAATAATTAGAATAAAATATTTAATCACCCTATTATATATGATATTTAATTTCTTTGTCCCAATTTGTAACTGAATCTGAGTAGTCGGGTTGTGCTCTTGATAAAATATGGAGTATTTAACTTTTTGACAATCTCCTCTTGTTGTGGAAACCTGTGAAGTATGCGTAAATATATGTATGTACAAAACATCTTCATACATAAAAAGATAACGTCTTCGCTCATTCACATCAAATTTCAGTTCTACAAATACCTACAGTTTTAAATTTTGTTTTAAAGTCCTTCTAATGTAATTTATACGTCTCGCAGTCTTTTATAGGAACATGGAAGAAATCAGAGTATTGTACTTTAACAGGACCACCTTCGGACGTAGACTATAAAGAGATTTTAGTAGAGTTCCAGGTGTCAGTACCCGAAGCCGAGATCGGCATTCGTATCGGGACTGATAATTTTTCATCTCCACGTGGCGGCGCCGACCGCTACTGGTGTGACTTTTGCTATGAGTTTCGTTGGAAAGTTTTCATCGCAAACGTTCAAACGGATAAAAACGATCCCTCGACGGATTTTATCTGGTCACCCATACAAATAAGTTCGGCGGTTTAGGGGAGTCCCCCGCAATATGTAGATCGGGCCTCGAACCCGGGCCTGCTGCACGGCGCCGTGGGCGGCGGCCCCTCGAGGTTAGATGGCACGATAGGCTGCTGATATATGATGCCGTAAATATCGAGTTTCGTAAAATTGAGCACGATTTGAGAATTTTAATCGACATCAAAGTTTGTTATAGTCATAATAATCTAATTATAATGTTGGAGTCTCATCCTATATTCAGATTAAAATGGCTATTATATTTGTCTGAAATCTGAATTAATGTTAATTATATAAATTTACATAACTATTCTTAACACATACGTATAATTATAGGAATTTAATATTTACAAATTAATAATTGTACAGATTTAAATAATTATCAATTCCAAAAATATAAATCATTATCCTTATATAAATAAGCCTTTTACGAAATATGGACGTCTTTAAAATCGCTCTTTCATTACATTCGAAATTGCGCCAAGTGTTTGACTAAAAGCTCCGTTAGGATACATCTACCACGCGAGCGTTCGAAATATTCCTGCTTGTCCTGATTCGATTTTAAGGCATTTCATTATAATTTTCGAGCTATAATATTTTCTATGTGAATTTTGCAAATTTTTTCCCCAATACGTTTGCATCTCGCAATCGAAGTCTTACCGCCGATTCAAGTCGTCTCCCTTTTTCTTTTACTCTGTTTTTCATATCGATGCAATTTTTTAAACTTATAAATTTTATGTCTGTCATTATACAAACTAACAGAGAAAAATAATGAAAAATTCATATTGTGCGACATGTTCGAGAGAGTTTAGCATGAAAAATTTGTTATCAAATTTAAATTTCCATTTTGTTATTATTGTTTTTTATTATTTTAATTATACAGAACATGTATATTTTTTCCTTTTCTGTCGCATTCATTTTCACATCATTATCAAAATTAATTTAATTTTTATTCAAATTCCCTGTTTATTTCATACCGTGTACTTTACCATTTTTATTTTTTCTCAACACATGCCAAAATGCTGTAGTCTGTGAGTTCCAACCAGATACTCAAATTTTCTTAATCGATTACCTCCTCACATACCCGAACCGTCCTAGTCTGTGTCTTTTCACTATATTTTCAAAGCACACTAATCTATAACTTCGTAACTTATTCATCAACGGAGCCACTCTGTAACATCCCTATTTGTCGCTTTATGTATTCACGTGGTTCCATAAGTTCATCCATTTAGAAAATTTATAAAAATGGAAACCATAATTATTTGTACCAAAATATACAACAAGCATGGCGATAGGAATTTTGTAAATTATTGTTAAAATATGTTGTTTTAATTGAGCAAGTAATATCTACTTTTTAACATTAGCAAATTCTCATTCTCGGAGTTTTATTCTTGATGGAAGAAGAAACGATCTATCGGCGCTTAAGGCTCCATGGCTTAAACAATAATAGACAAGGAATTGTCGCCGAACGAGCGATAGGCGAACGATGGGCGCGCGCGCCAGTTCTATTTCGAAGACGCCCCTCGCTCGTAAAGCTTATAAATAATAAACACGCCGAGAATATAAAGCCCTAACCGGGGCTGCGTTGGCTAAGGGCGGGGACCGGCGCGTGGGCGGGCGCGGGGTCGGCGGCGGGGTACCGCTACTGCAGATGGAATTTTTCAGTCTGCAGGCATTATTGAAAGTCAGAGCTTTTGACCTAATAAATATTTAGTAGCTATTTGTCTATCTGTTTTTCTCAACGATAATATAGATGAGAAACGCGAAAGCCAACATAAATGATGAAATTATAAAAAAAAAATTCATGATTTCATGGGAATGTCGATCGATTAAAAATTTTTTTAAACGTATTGCTTGTATTATAAAAAGTCACGTTTCAACATCCAAAAAGAAAATTGCGCCCGAGAATACGAAAATTGTGAAATTACTAAGAAATAATTATGTAATGATTTTTTATAGAGAGATCTTCTTAAAAATGAATTAGGAGGGCAAAATTTTAATCCGGTATTTATTATGTAAAGTTATCTCACTATTTATACCATGCTTTTAATATAAATGTGGAAACTCTAAATTGCCAATCATTTGTACCGACAATAAAATATCTTAACAGCTCCTTATAATGCCATTATAATAGCTTTGTAACGCCACGTCCACCATTAATGGCATAAGGAAAGGAGACTCTCGTCATTTGAAAAAGCATCAAAAGCACGTCATTCCGAGAGAGCTTTCGAAAGCGAACGCTTCTAAAAATAATAAGTCACACGACACCGATACTTCCCCGCCTCTAGGAGCAGCTCGGCTGTAACGCGATATCCGAGACAGGCATGTTTTTTCAATTTCCAGCTACAAATTAAAACAGTGTTGTCGTATGATATTCTGTAATGAGATATTTAGTATATAGTTACGTTTTTGCATCTTTGAAAAATCTGGTCTTACCGAAGCATTTTTATGTAATTATTTTTACTTAGAGCAAAGGAACCCATTTATTTCTGTTGAAATTGATTTATTTTATTTCGTGATTTGATGTACAATAGAATTTAAAATATCAGATTACATGTGTGACTTCAATGGCAAGCAAAGTTTAAAACAGTATAGTTTTTCAACAAAAAAAAGCTAATTTAAGTTGATTGCAATTTTTTTGTATAGTATATATCTTAAAATGAACATGCTATTATATTTATAATCATATCATTCAAGGACCAACACCAGAGCAAGAATTCTGCAAAGACTTAGTTACAAATATGTAGTATTCGGACTCGGTAATTCTATCATCTAAACTGATTTTGATAATACTGTATTCATGAGAGTTCTGGAAAGAAAATTCTGATTACCTCTACCCAGCACTTACCTGCATATACTAAAATAACGGCTCAAACCCCACGCTGCCGTCTGATATTTAAGACCGCCGTGTAATGATGTACTCCTCTTGCTTTTAGTAATTGTCTGTTTTATTTGTAAGATGAAGCGGAGCACTCGAGCGCCCCCCAGCTTTTTTGTCGGCACAAATAATTTGACGTCACCTTAAACTTTAACGAGACGTTTCTTTTAAGCTTGCTTCTTTTTTTTAACTGTACAGTTAAAAAAGTAGGCTCCGCTTTTCATGATTCTAACGCGGTATACCACGTAGAAAATGATACAGCTATTTTATATCGAATAAATTCGCTCTTAAGAGGACTAGACTGTGAACGTGTAGTGTTCAGAGCAAGTCATTAATGCGTTATATGAACTATGCTCAAAAGAGCATATATTTCAGCCCTTGAATTAGCGCAGAGCTCCTAGCGGTAGCATTTAGAAATAAGTAAGACCAAGCGGCGCGCCAAACCGAAACATGTTCGGCCGCATTTGAAGACTCCAAGGACGATCGCGGTACGGCGGGCCGTTTTTTTCAAGCTAAACGTTAATTAGCCCCTCAAGAAAACATCGCCGTCTTTTGCTTCAGTTGCGCAATGCAGTGCAACTTATTCTACTACTGTACTGCGACGTACAAATGGCAGACAGCAGTATCTGTTCAGGAGTTTCGTCTTGAAACCGAAAGGTTTCGCCGGTTCCAATCCTGTGTACGACCGAATTGACCGATCGTTCTTTGATTTAAGCCGAATTAAAATACTCTCTTCTCGTGCCTCGGACTGTGCCCGAACTGGAGCAGGCCCGCCCCAGCCGTTCGATTTTAATTAAAGCGATTATGGCAGTGCATATTTCGGCAGTGAAGTTGTAAAAGTTGACACAAAAAATGTATATATGTGGTGTATTTAACGGTGGTTCGAGGGCGAATTGTGGAGTAACATATACAAAATCATTGGCTATGAAAGAATATTTATTAATATCTTCAGCCGTCGTCTTTATTGCTGTCATTGTATTATACAGTGACAGAGAATTTTTGAGAAAACATTTCACTGTTCTTTTATTGATTATTAAAAAAAGTATTATTAATTTATATCACAACTACCTACATAAATGCCATGTATATTTTTCTATAGCGTATTCAAGCAGGCCAGCCATCAGAGAGTAGATAGATGGTCAATGCAGCTCATGGACACTCGCAACGCCAGAGACGTCATCAGCGCATTGTCGACCCCTAGGAAAGAAATAGGATATCTCGTGGATTAGATTATTAACAGAAGGCGGTGAGGGGGGGAACGAACCACTAGAACTCTCACTCGCTGACTGAAACGTAACAGCGAAAGCTGCTACTTCAAGTCCGTATTCCTCCTGCATTAGTTTACTATTTAAAATGATAGGCAAACTAGAGATTCCACGTCGAGTTGCGTTCACATTGTGTATCGAGTAACACAAAACAATAAACGTCATTGGTTCGGAAACTATACGATATTTTAATGTCCTTATGAGTTATTAGTGCACTTAAACTCTATTTTGGACGCGACGAAGCTCCACGGGTCGGCTAAGTGATGTCTTACATGTGTTCCGTTTTAAAAACGCTATTCCTGTAATGAATTATCGCTTTGAAATTATGTCGATCGTTATTTCTACCGATCGCTTTCTCTTTGTGGTAGTTGACGAATTAAGTGCATGAACACGAGTTTTTTAAATACGAGTCTAAATAAATACATGCGTACCTTTAATAAATTACAAATTCTAGTCGAGTCGCTCAAATCTGTTTGTGTAACCATAATAATTTTTACCCTTATATTTTCGATGTCTTGCCAATTTTTAGTAGATATTTATTTCCGTAGCTTATCCTTATCCTAGATGCTTGAGCATCAAACTTATTACTGTCTGTTGGACTATACTTAGTTAACTTTTTAATTATTTGACTATCACGATTTTTATATACACCGTCGTAGGCTTTCACACGAACTTTTCGTATTTTATACTATTAACTACGTTTATCGTGAATTATAGAGTTTTTTATTAGTGTAAAACAGCGGTATATGATAAAAATTGGGTAAGATATATATCTACATTTCTAAATTATGGATATGGCAACATTCAATTGTAGAGTTGAAAGTCGCTAGGCTCTGGCAATATTATGCAATAACTAATACAATCAATAAATAAAACGAAATTAAAAAATCCAAAATTATATTGGAGTTAAACGCATTTTTTACTTTACTTTTAAATTCAATTTAATTGGATTTCAAATTATCTCCATTTAACGTTATAAAGATACTTTGGCTATTAGAGCAATACAAATAAAATTAATTCCTATTTTATCTAAAGGTTTGATTAACCATTAACATACTTTATTTCAATATTTGATAAGTATCCAAATCAATATTTTAGAGTAGATAAAAACGCTTAAACTGTTAAATCAACACTTTTTTTCTTCAAACCAAACAAATTATAAAAGCAATATAGTTCACAAAAACAGCCCTGGGCGTGGTTGGGCACACCCGCGGGTGCACGGGACGTGTGAGCGCGTGCACTCGGGTGCAGCGGGGTGAATAAAATGACACCCCTTATTTTGAAAGTTTCAGAATTAGAGTTGTACGCTTAAAATGCACTTATTTATTTAGTATACGCCGGTGCGGTTCTTTATCTTCTGATTGGCGTTTTGGTGCTCATTTCATCTTCTGTGATTCAGAAAATCGAAGTTGAATATAGGAATTATTCAAAATGACTGCCAGTTCCTAACTTCAAACGTGGCATACTTTTCGTCGGCATACGTCCTGGTGCATGCATTTTACGTACTTATCGGAAAGCATAATGTTGTGGAAACACTATCCATTTTTCTGTCGTAACAACATAAAATTAAATAACTAATATTATAAATACGAAAGCATATATGTTGGTCTGTTCTTTGTTTTACACAGCGACGGAGAAATAAATCCTTCAGATTTTTTAAATAGAAACAGTTTGCGGATTGTAGAAACATAGACATTTTTTTGAGATAGTGTCTTGAAATTCGCACAAAATGTCGTGTAAATCTTTGACCAGGAGACGAAAACCGTATTTACAAAAGTTGAAGGAAAAAGCAAGTTTATGTGTAAACCATCCTCAAAAGACAGGTATGGCAATAATGATACATGAGAACGGTATGCGTTGAAAGAAGGAGTAGAAAAGGGCGCGTGGAAGATGATTTGGCTATCTGCAAAGAATGAATGAAAGTAAACTAACGATAAAAGTTATAGAACGAATGTAATGAGGTGAAAAGCGACGATCATGCATAAAACTACGTACAAATCTCACTGAAGCAGAAGATGTGTGTTAAAATCTTACCGACTGGAGATCAGTGGCCTCTCATTACCTTTCTGAGAATTAAGGGTGTGCTTCTATTACATTATTAATCGATAATCAGTTGTGTCAAATCATTAATAAATATCAAGCTAATATTCATTTCTTAGCCAGGAATTTAATTTTTAAAAACTATCTTTTCCGTGAGCCGGTCTTCATGAAATTAAGTCTATATATTGAGTCGAGTTACGTTTATCTGTAGACACCCTATGAAACTTCATTTAGTAATTTTGGACATTACCGTATTCAACAGACAAATTGTAAAGTTGTTAAAAACATAATCTTATTGTATTCTGTTATATTTCTACTTACGACCAGTGCTTAGCAAATATTTTCAATTTGTAGGCAGCTCAACTGTTGTAAAGTTTTAGTATAAGGTAGAAGTTGTTTGCTTTATCGTTAAAACTAGATGTGTCTCAATTTTCAGTAAGATAGGAAATTATTCTAAAAGTATTATTTTCATTTAAAACTGTATATTATGTATTTTTTATGCGTATTCTGCATATCTTCATATCAAATTTATTAAAAAAAAATTAATAGATATGTAATGGAACTCTAGCCGGCATTTTCGTCTTTGCACTGCGTGCGGTAACAGTTAATACAGCCAGTGGTAAGACTAGGAGCTTTTCGACCTTCATAACGTTTACTTAGCTTCAGAATCGCCAGTGACCTCTAACGTGTCGGCACTAATCCTGAAAATGGACTTTGTGTGTTACCACCCTTTTGCGTCATAAATAACGATAGACGATTATAATCCCTTAACAAGAAGTTCAAGGTCAGGGACAAACATTGTTGCGTTGAAATATCCGAAAATTGTACAGTACACTATTAATATAATTAACATATTCAAATGAATACGTCTTGAAGAGAGAAACCATATTAATAATATGGAAAAATAAATTTTAATAAATATTACTCAAACATTGTTATTATTATACCTAAACACAAATCTATTTTGCAGAAGGGTAGGCATAGATCACTGATTTCTAAATGGTACGTTTTTTACATTCATCATTTGCAATCAATTGCTTTTTATTTCTTAAACCTAATAATTATAATAATATAAACTCACGCCTATTTCTCAGAAGGGTAGGCAGAGACTATAGATTTCCACACGGTACGATCTTTGCACATCTCTTTTGCCTCACTGACATCCATCAATATTTTCATGCAAGCTCGTCGGTTACGGGTATTTAAAATTTAGCCCTGTTTTAATATGCCATCGATATGGTCTGCATAGGCTTTTCTAGGGCGACCCTTGCCGACCTTTCCTTTGCACACATTCGCTCTATAGATTTATTTTGTCAGTCTACTTTCATTCATCCTTTCCAAACGGCCAAATCACCGCAACATACCTCTTTCTATTCTAGTCAATACATCTTCCTTTAAACTACTACGCAGCGATCGCATCTTCACTGTATTGATTCTACTTTCATTTTTCTTCTACCATAACCAGCTTTCATTACCATACGTAAGCGTAGGAAACAGGACTCGATAGGCAAGCGCGCTTGTGGAGAGACGCTTTTACTATTCATATTCACGAGCAAGGCCCCATTCACTTTATTTCCCGCATTCACTCTTCTTTCAATATCTCTGTCATGTTTACCATCATTTGTAAACAGACTACCCAAGTATAGAAACTCTTTCACTTGTTTGACTTTCTTACCTTCTATAAGTATATCGCATTCAGTCGTGCTAACGCCCCTTTCAAACACCATCACCTTAGTTTTACCGACATTTACTTTCATATTCCTTTTCTTGACACAATCCTTCATTTTATTTAAAGCTAATATTCTCCTGTAATACTAATTGATAAAGAACGAAACTGCATTATATTATAAATAGAGTGCAAGATGTTTTTTTTTAATCAAGATATTTTGGCCGCATTAAAATCGTATTAAATTAGTGATATATAGGCTATTCATATTGTTTTTGAGTATTTATGAACTACTTTATCTCCTAGCATCGATTCATTATTTTTTAAACTCATATTAAAATTAGTATTTTTGCATCTATATATAGACACCTATTCATTGAGGTAACGTAAATTTCTTCAAGTTTTCGTCATCTCAGAAGAAAAAGAAGTTTTTTTTTATAAACAGGTTGATTATAATTGGCACAACTTCTACAGTAAAATCACTGCTGTTGAGAATCGAAACAGATTTTCGTTGTAAATTCTTTCATTTACAAATAGCTTTGTTGTAATATTTCAAAAAGTCTATCACCTATTAACAATTACAAACTATCGTTCAAGACCTGTAATTGCAGTAGAGAGTAAGTGCAAAAATTTTTCCTCGTGATTTCAATATGATGCCGTAATTACGAAATGCAACTTGAAAATAGTGAGGCTAAAATAGTTTTTTAAAAACAAAAATTATCGGCACAACCAGATTTTTATCATCGGATTTCGACACATAGTTGCCCTACCTTTTTAATACTTACGTAATACCTTTTTTTTATCATTACAAAGCTATTGATTCCTATTAAACATCGCTATCTGCACCTTAACTCGTCGCCGACGCGCCCGCCCGCCGCCGCCCTAGGTCGCGGCGCGCAGCCGGCATACCAAGCGGGCGCTGCTCATATATCAACTCCAGCGATCACGTCCAGACGCGGCCGGCGATGCATGCGCAGAGCTTTAGTTTGGATCTAAAGTGGCCCTAAATTTTAATGGTTCTGTACATTATGGTTTAATATTTTATGTACTCCTTTTTTAGGATTCTGTAACAACGAACAAGAATCTTTATAGTTTCGATTTGTTCATCTATCCATGTGTTCATCGTTGTATCATCTCATATGTATACACGTGTATCTAATGCGTTACACTATTATCTCATAAATGTTTTGCTAATTGAGTGGGTACATTCAGGTCTTTTGGTCATGTGAAATTCGGTTTCTTATTCAGCACAATTGGCAATGCTTAATAAAAGACTAAGGCTCAATATTATTATGAAGACTGTTATTATGAATGAACGAATGAAACAAAGAAAACTGTTAAAAATTAATGAAGTCTTATTCTAGACCATTATATCAGAACAACCGGGATGAAATAGAGCTTGACAACAGATAAAAAATAAAAACATGCCATAGACGACTTACAAAAGAGTTTCTATAGGAAAAGACACTGTACGCTCTAGAGACTAATGTTATAACTTTACTTAATTATATTACAAAGACTTTTCAACCTCTTTTTATGAATCACATTTTATTCTGAGAACAAGATATGAGTTAAATATTTATAAATATTTCAAGTTCTTTACCTAACAACTCTTAAAGTTTAAAGTATAGATTGGTTACTTATTTGATTTTAAAAATTACCTCCAATTATATATTGTTTAATTAGAGAAGAGTGTTTGAAGTTATTTGTATTTCTATTAGAGTCAGAAGATTTACATTTAGGAATGTAATTTATTTGACCAAAAAATCTAAGCTTGCGTCTCTTAGTTGGCCCATCCAGAATATAATAATATACCTTTTGCTATTCATTTTGTGGTGTATGGGGTGTGATCAAGAGAAATCGTGTAATATAATTATGTTGGTTCTCTTGGGAAAATATTGTTAATAGACAGAGTTAACTGTATATGTTGCGTTGATGATAATATTCTATTAGGTTTGTTCTCAAAAATGTGTCCTATCACGAGTCGCTTCAAAAGTCTTCTTTGTTGGTCATTTATCTTTCCTCCTAATTGCCTCGCAGAAGCAAATAATGCTTGACCATCTCCACTGTCGTTCAATACTTGAATCACCCGAACACATAACAGTAATATAACAACTATTTGTTATTCAAATAACTTATGTAAAGAGGACATCTTGTGTGTATTAATTTATTGCATAAATAAAACTGGCATAATCATTGTTACTGGTTTTGGTAATGTCAATACTATAACTATTATTTTGAAACATTGAAATAAGATTATCTTCACTTGTATACTTTTTATACAAGCTAAATTTACGAAGTATTATGAAGTATTGGGAACTGCATGAGCAGTTTTCCCTTCCAGACATTATTATGAAATTGAGAGTTAAGTCCTGGACAGCCTCAACTACATTTTCAGCGAATCGCTAAAATAAAATAGAATTATAGCATCTCTAACAACACTAAACCATTAATTCGAATAGGTATAAACCAGAATAAAATTCTGCACTTGTTTCTAAAAAAGAATTTATAAATTCATGTAATAAAATTTATTTATATTTCTTTACATGTTAAGATGCCTAAATCAATTTTGGTTTTGGCCTTAGTTTGGGCCTTTTGCATTTTTTTACATCAAGCCGACAACGTACATTTAAATTTAACTCTAGGCTCTGTTAGTGCAATTAGCCTCTGCAAATCATTGTCTTCTTTTTACCTTAATGTAATTACATCAATTTGTTCTGCTGCAAGATTGAAAAAAAATTGTATGATAATTATTAAAATTAAAACACTTATACTTATGAGATATTTAAATTGTTGTTACATAAGGGAAGTATATTAAGAATTGTTTACAAGTTTGCTAACAAAGCGAAAAGTAAACAGTATTTCACTAAAATAAATTTGTATTATTTTAATTAACTTATGAATCAATAGATTACAATTTTTGTATATTAATTCAAATGAAAATTGTAATATAATTTTTGTAGTATTAGCTTATAATAATGAATAAAAAAACACTTCATTTAAAAGTATTTCCTGCACAGTAAAATATTTCCTCACAATTCACAAATACACACGTAATTGTTCAAATTTTGACTTCTGTCGGCACTCCCCGAGTGTTTAATGTATTATATAGTGTATAAGAGCCTTATTTTAGTTGACAAGGTGGCCCCTAACTTTTCTTACTTTTAATCAAAATAGTCGAATGATAAAAAAAATCGATTATGAGCGAGTGACCTTTAGATGGAAAAATAATTATTATCATTTATATATTCATTATTTTAGTGTCGGTATGGTAAATTTAGGAAACAATTATTATTTTTTTTAATAATATAAACTCATTCATTGAAAAAGTTACTTTTTAACATTTGGAACTTGTTTAAAATCACAGCAGATATTTTCGGCTCTTATATTTCAAAAAACTGTAATATCGTTTAGTTTTTCGTTGCACATGATATAAAAAACTTTCCTAATAGAAATGTGGATAATAATATTGACGATAGAAAACTGATGTATCGTTATTTTACTCATGATACTTATAATAATCATTCCCTCATTTATCATTTTCATGATGGAATGATGATGAGGGATTGATGCAAATTAAATATAATCAACGAAACGTGGTTATAAATAATCTGAGTTTGATTTGTAATTGAAGGATTGTATTGTACCTTCTAAAAGCTGCAAAACGTATAGAAATTATTACAAAATAAAACAATTATCTGGTTCAAACGTCAAATGAGGGAATGATGTCTGAAAATGAAAATGTAATATTTAAATAATTTATGAAATCAATCACTGTACTTCATTAAATCCTTTCGCGTCGGGCAACAATGATGATAAGGTCACATCGACAGGGTTTCCAACTGTTAATAATTCATTAATGTCTACCACATTAATGAATTATTAAGAGACAAAAAGCCAAATGCAAAAGTACTGGACAAATGTTTATAAAATGTGAGGGAATGATTCTGTTTTGGTGGGACAAAGTTATATAAATCAATTTTCGAATAATTTATTATTCTTTACTCAATGAAAGTAATATTTATTATTAAATATAGTGTTTTTATAATAAAAAATGATATCATAATTAACATTTTTGTAAAGCGAGATGAATTAACAAAATAATATCGTCGTAATATTAAATGTGGGACAAGATGAGGGAATGATTTTTCGGGTATTCGATAAACTGATATTCTTCACCTGAGAATAAGAACACTAAAATCATGCATGGCACATGTAGTTATAGTCCTGCAGTGTTCATCAAAAAATAATAAGCTGATATCATACTGTTAGTAACACATGAAACTAGGTATGGACACTGTTTTCGATTTTTTTGCAGAACTACCCAAGCATCGATCTGATGATAACGTCAGAGACTGACGATACAAAATGTTTTAATTTGATTTAAGCTGACTCATTGGTCAATTCGCTCGTCCCGATCGACAATGAACTCGGTAATGAGAATTTTTCCGATATTAATTCAATGATAGTGATAGGTATTTCAAGTATTTTATCTCAATTTCGGCTTCTCTACCTTCACTCCCTTGCAAGAAAACGTCGTTAAATGCAGAAAGTTACTTTTCCCCGGTCCCATAAAACTAGATAAGACTGAGAGGGAGGAAAACTTAAAGATTTCACTTAATTCAATCCAGTAAGCGATCCCAACAGATGTTACTCAACGCTCGGCTGGATCCGACTTATTGGACTGACGTGCAGCTAGCTGCTCAGAAGGTGGAAAAACACCAGGGAAATTCTATCTCCTTGGTGTATAATATACGCAGAAATTGGTTGCTTGACATACCTGGTGAATAGATTTCTTTGATATTCTATTGTTGAAAAATAAGTGTGTTCCTCATACCAAATTTATAATATGATGTACAGAAATATGTTACAAAATGTAAAATATATAAATTTCATACTACTAAAATTGGAACTCAATCGTCCTCTTAATCAAACTAGAAATACACTCTCGATGTTGAGAAAAATAATAGTTATTTATCCTTCATTTTCTTAATTATAAGTGTTTTAGGTAAGAAAGGAGTGAGACATTTTTTTTATACTTATAATAAAAGACCAAGATATAATTGTTTTGAATTGCTGTCTGGATACATAAGAGTTCCACAAAACAGCGACTTCAAACTAACTTCAGTATATAGTATCTTATCTTCAACAATGCATATATAATTTATTTATTTATTTCGCTCATTTTTTCAAAAAAAAAAGCGAATTCTAAACAATCTTTAGTGGTTTACGACAGAATTCATTTTTACCACTTATAACTTTCCGCTAGAAAAGTTAGAACCTTAGGTGCATAAAAATTAAAAAATGCTGTTCAGAAAATCCCCACTTTAATGTTATTGTTTTTAAAACCCATAACTCCTTACTTACTGCATTGACTCAGTAATCTAAAGTGGATATTGTTTTACTTTATTGTTTTTTAGTAGAGGACGTTATGTCACCAGTAAATTGTTGTTAAGCCAATTCGATTTTGTTATTTTTTATAGTTTTTTTATCTTTTGTTTAGTATGTGACCTAATTTAAAATAAAACCATAGAAATTTTTCTACATTTTAATCATATTAGACAGACGCTTAATCTCACTACGCCAAATGAATAGTTCTAGTATATATATATATATATATATATATATATATATATATATATATATACATATGGCTATCTCGGAACGGTTCTAATGATTTTGGTAGTAATTTCTACTTTTACAGAGTATTTTTTTCAAGTTTACCTATGTAGGTGTCTTCCTTGGAAAAAGAAATTAAAAAATCTAACCTATGCTTTATTTAGCGTTATTTAATAGAATTTGTAGATAATTAGATTTATTGCTGTTGTTAGTTCTCAGCAACTAACTTTGAAGATGTTATTCAGATTATCGCAATAAACATTTACCTGTCTTAGTTTCATAAACGCAGCTGTGCAGTTGATTTTTCATTTGCAGTTGTGTCCTAACGTACTACGAAACACATTTATCTCTACCTGTATGTCTATTTCTAAGCCTTTAAACTCGAAAACTGCTGGTTCGTTGTAATGTTTTTTTTTTTAATAATTACATAAATAAGGACTTATTACACAGTCATCCTGTGTAACGAGTCCTATACTTCATAATTAACACATGTGTTTCGCTCGCAGCAGAAAGATGCATTTCCTGGCACAGGCGTTTCGCGCGGTGACGTCACGTCATTTCCGTTTCAAAATGCACTCGGCTGCAGATTGCGACTGCGACTCTCACGCTCCCGCGCCGGCTACGTGCTCAAGCTTCATATTTCCTTCCGAGGAAACGTAAACAGAGGCGTGCCGCGATTACTTGGAACCTCGGCGACGCCCGCGTGTCTCACACGCGCCGGATATTGCACCCGAGCGAGTTCAGCGATTAAAGAGCTCTATCGAATAATAACCCCGAAAGGACAATGTACACACAGAAAAGTATAATTATCTCTTTTCGTTTTCGTATTCTCGACTTTACTGAACAATCAAGGAATACCTATACAATTAACTAATATTCTTCACGGCGCCGGTCGCCGTCTCGTTCGCCTGCTGAATGGCGCCATTGTGTGCTAACGTTCAATTTTCCGGATCTTGATCATGAAAAGTTCCAATTTCAATACGCGAACTGATCCGCTCGGCGGCATTAGCTTACGGGAGCTCCTCAAGAAAAGGTCCTTGAGAATTATAACATGCATAATGCGTTGCAATGTATTGATTGTTATATTTATGCATAAGATTATTTTTTTTTGTTTTCTAAGATCTTCAAATACCTCTCACGCTATGCTGATATCCATCAGCCGTTTCATACAAGCTTCTCGGTTTTGGATACTTAAGATTTAGCCCTTTTTTAATATGCAGCCAATTTAGACGGAACTAGATTTTCTAAGAGGCCCCTTGCCGACCTTTCCATCAAACTCATTCGCTCTATAAATTTCCTCCATCGTTATACTTTCATTCGTCCTTTCTAGATGGCCTAAACACCTCATATCTCAACATACTTTTTCCATTCTAATCTAATCTTCTTTCAAACAACATTATTCTTTAACAACACTATTCTATGTCTATCGTTCAAAAGTTCTCTGTACATACAATGCAAAGATCGCATCTCCACTGTATTCATGATTCTGGACTCCACCATTATGGACTCCCAAGCGCGCTTGACGTATGACATTTTTGCTAATGAGAACACCAAACAAGGCCCCATTTTCTTTCCCACATTTATTCTCTTGTCAATATGTTTATCATAATTACTAATATTATAAATGCGAAAGTCTCTCTGTCTGTCTGTCTCAATCTCAACCACTGTATCAATTTTCATGAAATTCGGCAAGTAGGTAGCTTGGCACCAGAGGGCGGACATGGCTACTTTTCGTTTGTTTGTCTGTCTGATCGTTTATGTGTTTTTTCATAACTCAACCATAGATAAACTGATTTTGAAGAACTTTAGTGTAGTAAAGGAGCATTTTATTTTGTAATATTTAAGCTAGTGTCTGTTTATATATCTGTCTGTTTGTCTGTATGTCTACTTGTAACTAGACAATGGATTAACCAGTTTTTATGAAATTCAGAAAAGTAATAAAACTCACTTTCACGTAAAATATAGGTTACTGTTTATATTTTGCATGTTTATCTATATAGCTTCTTATAACTAAAACATTTAAAAGTCATTAATTATATTTTATTTTGTCGATCAAGCTTATTGTTTGTTGATCAAGCTTATTAGGGGAAGGAGCAGTTTAAAGATTAGCGATGAGAATTGAAGGAAAAGAGAAGAGACAAATGTGCTGTAAGTATGAGATAGAATGAAAGAAAAAGTAAGAGAGCGTGCACAATCCAACTGTCACTATATAATTAACGATAATCGTTTAATAACAAGATAGTCATATTAAATTAGAACAAACAGCAGGGTTTTACACCGAGTCTTTCATCAGTACTGTATCCTATTATTATAATATCATAAATATAAGGAACTTAATTTAAAAACAGAATAGAATTGATATCAATGCTATAAAGATTATTCGATAATGTAAATGAGGAATTCACTATATGTCCGCACAGGCGAAGCAGCGGACAGAAATTAGTACTTATCGTCATTTGTAAAGAAAATACTGAAACAAACATTTTCACTTTTTAATTTTCCTCTTACAAATTTATTTAATGAAATTTATACATTTTTTGAACACCACAAATTAATAATTTTTTTACCACTTCTCATTTTAGGTATTTTTGAAATAGTCTCCAATTTAAATTACTATTGAGTCCAAACGTAAACTTCAAAATCTCATTTACATATCGAAGTTAAACACAATCCTCTCAATATTGTTTCAGTTCGCGCCAAAGTAAATAATAACAGGAATTCGTCAAGCAAAACGGCGTCAGCTTGTCCCGCGATTGTCTAAATGTAACAAACTCAAATTAAACTTTTAATTACGTTTAGAGGGAGGCATTTATTAAACAAGCGGAGGCGCTGGTGTCGCTGCTGGCGTGACGGTTCGCGGTCTGCCGCCATCTTGCGACGCCATCTTGAGATGTGTAATGTTGTTGATGTGTATTAATGGATGACGTAAACGTGTTATGAAATTTAATGTTTAATGATACTCCATATATATTTTAGTGTGTATAGTAATTCCACTATGTATGTATGTATGTATGTACATGCATATGAAATTTGAAGGTGTTATAAAACCTTAATATTTGATTCATTGTGTATTTATACACTTTCTGATAAAATAATACAATCTTTTATATTCGCTTATGAGTTTCATTCATGAAAAATATTTTTTTTATGAAGGCGCACATAAATATTGTTTGAATAGAAACTATTATTCATTCATATTTGAGCTTTAATTTGATGGTATATTAATGATCTACATTAATAAATATTTCGACAATAGTAAGAATATCTTCACTTTTTAAAAAGATTATACCGCGTCTCTCCTCAACATCGACGCATTCTGCATCTCTCTCGTCAGACAAAGGAGTTTTGGAAAAAAAATCGCGAGTGAATGCAAACAAGTATCCGCATACATCAAGTGCCCTCACAAATGAAACGGCCAAAGGGGCCCATTTCTCAAGACCTCCAGGAGGGACACTCGAAAAATCCCCAAGGTTTTAAGGGGCAAACATCCCCTGACTCTGCCGTTTGTAATCTTGCCGATTATTAAAATCATATATCTTAGACGGCGCGCGACGTCGCGGCAAGAATGCACCCTGATTTCTTGAGGGAACGGCCCGTCTTATGACGAAGGCTGAGGAGGGTGCATTCTCTTGCCGTATTGGCATCCGGCCGGCTTTATGCAGTCGAAAACATCAAGTATTGAGAAATGTGTATAAAATATTGAAAAAATAGGAATTCTCTGTTTAAAATTGACTAGTATCAATAGTAACTACATATGTTAAGTATTTCAGTAAAACATCATAATGTGTTTATTATTACAATGACCCTGAGATTGAATATGCTACAGAGAATCGCACATAGAAGGTTCATTTTAAGTATATTTTTATTACAAATGTGAATCTAAAAATTCATATACATAGGACTTCCGATTTTAAGCAATATTACGATAGTGGTGAAGCTATTTTTATTATACAATAAATAAGACAATAAAACGTGAATGTAATATTGAAATCAAGTAAAGCAATCAATCTTTGAAAACTTTATAATTGTAAAGTATATAATATTATTATACAACTATATGTTGTAATACAGAGATATATATATATATATATATATATATATATATATATATATATATATATATATATATATATATATATATATATATATTTTTTTTTTTTTTTTTGCATGTACATAAACATACATATATTTATTGCGTTTGTTTCCTCACGGCATAACTATATCTCACATGGGACAGCCAGAAGCGATACACTCGTGGACACATACATTTCGCATTTAGTTGAACAAAATGTAACAAGTTACTTCTCCATCGCTGTTTATAGATTCATAGGCAACGAAAGTAGTTTCACTACCCTTGAAGTGTTTGTTTGCTCATGTTTTAGTATTAAATCAGCAAATGTATTGAGTCTCGGAAAAGCTCACTCATAGGCGTCTTTTCAGATCATGAAACTAGATCGTTCTTACGGCTAATGATAACCGACATTTTTACTATTAGCACTTTTTCTCTAAAATATCTTAAGTACTTGAAGATATATTTTGATACTTTTTCATAAATTTGTTCTTTTTGTGTATTTGGATATCTGTGTATAGAAAATTTACTTATCTAAAATTCGAACGACTTACAAAGGGTCATCCATAAATTACGTCACACGTTCGGGGGCGGTCCACGAAATGTGCCAATGCGCGACAAGGAGCTGGTCAAAAGCTTTGTGACGTCAAATTCGAAATACGAAAACGAGTTCTTTCGTTTCATATGGAATATACGCAAAACGATTTCACTTTCACAGGCCAATTCAAGAATTGCTCATCAATGCATAACCCCATCCCGGATAACGTCACGTAAAACACGCAGCGTCGTCTCGCAATATTATTGTACCTCCAGTCGTTCGCTTTTTGTCGTTGCCCACCATCCATCCACTTCTGTTCGGATCCTTGGCCACGTTATTTATATTTTGTCGTTTCAGAAAGGTAGCACCTTATTTTCAAATAAACTCATTTATATATTCGTCGCTTTTAGGAATAATTTTAATTCTTTGCTCAGTTTATCGACAACGCTTTCTTTTAATGCTTGCATGACTACTCAGTGGTATAGGTTTTAGGTTCAATGTTTTATTTTTAAAATCATTAATTGTCAACAATACGCTCGCCATCTCCGAATTTTTAAGACCGGAAATCGAAAATTTTAAATTTAGAACATTAAAGTCAAAAAAGTTCTACATATAGTGTAGAAACTTAAGTAAGTATGACGATTGAAGATCATATATATTTCGATTGCCGCTATTTATCTTTTGACGAATCACATACTCAAAAACTGGATAAAGATTTATTATAGTAAATGACATATATAATAATCAGTCAAGCAGAACTTAAAATATATAAATCTAATGTACATAAACGAAAATGAACCACGGGAAAATTTAAAAATCAATTTACTTAGACAATCGAAGCACGAAGATATCCAGGCTGCAAGAACGTGACGTATTGTTATTATTCCTAAATTTAAATAGTTGAAAAAAATACAATTTTATATTCTTTTCGTTACGAACTACATAAAAACAAAACTCAATTTAAGCTAATGACCTTTCCTTAAAGCAGGGAGACGAATTTAATCAATCCTTAGAAACGCAAATGTCGCTCGAATGATATTTTGGTGTCGTTCATCAAGAGCTTCGGAAGCGGCGAGCTGCGGCTGCCGTAATAAATGATGCCCACTTCGATGTAGCTCGAAAACAATTAAAGCTAAACGGGAAGGAGCATTCTTTCAGCAGTTTTAGCTTGTACAATCGTCTTTTCTGTATGAATGATTAACGAAATTGTAAAGACGTGTATATTTAAAGAATATACGGCTGTTATATTTAAAGAAATACGCCGAGGTTCCGAAAAATCAGGAGAATGTAATAATCCATGAATACAACAGCTACTGATGCGTTAAACCGTTAATTATTTTACACAAAGTAATGAAGTAACACCTATAATCTCCCGGATTACTTAATGCGATGTATAAAATTAAGATTGTTTCAAGTTTTATAAATAATAACGCTTTTTCTTTATATTCTCCTTGATTAATTCGATCACCTGTAATAAACGATAGGAAACAAAAGGGAATTTCGTATACCGTTCCGACGTGAAATTCATACGTAGCAAACATCGAGGGGCGGAAGTCTACGTAAAAAAGTGCATAGGGTGTAGATAATTTGTTACAGCGGGGCGACCGGGACGATGGGCACGCCCTCTACATGCGGCGGTAGGGATTAGTGCTGCGGGAGAGGGTGTTTTTCCGTTGTTTTAACTACATCGATGGTTTCAATACATTAGAAGTATGTATAAAATTTATTTCTAGAAGTGGTAGAAAATGTATTGTATTTCATATTACATTTTAGACTTTTTAATGTTTCTCTTGAATTAATTGGACAGTTTCTGAGTTAGAAGTGCCTTTTCGGTTAGACTTTATATTTAGAACTCTCGACTGTCTTGAAGTTTTAGTTACATATGTCTCAAGTTGTATATATAAGATTTGCAATTTAAAATAAAAAATAACTAAATTTTTAAATTTTGTAAAATACTTAATGAATATATATATATATATATATATATATATATATATATATATGAGATTAGCGTACTGTGAAATCGATTGTATACTAAATCGGTTTAAGTCATATGGGAAGGTACTAGTAGGTGAATACGTTACAAAATTATTAAAGTCAAATGTTAAGATCGTTCAATAAATTGTTCGAGGATACTGCGAGGAGACTGCATACTGCGCCAGCAATGTAAGACACACTTGTTAAAATCTTCGACAACTACGTAGTAATTTAAGACGGAAGTGAGACGGGGGACAGGAACTGCAAACGGAACTGCGCAGCGCACTCGACGGTTTGTTTTAATGCAATTGTCATGCAAATTTCTGAATTAATTGCTAACGTTTAGAGGCGCCGCGCCGGGGGCGGTGCTGGACCCGGCGTGTCTGTTAGTCGAGTTTAGACGTACAGATTTAATATATATCTCATATCTCGTTTAGAGAGTATGAAGTTTTCATATTTTATTTACCTATAAGTTTCAAAATGTTTACGATTTTTGATAGATTTGATGATAGATTGCTTACAGTCAGGTTACGAATGTGTCTCTTTCCCCTCAAGACGAGGTGGTGTGCGCCGAAGTCCACCACGCGGATCCATTGCCCATCAATGGGTTAACTTATAGGGGTGAGGAGTTCTAAGGTATAGGCTCAACTACTGCATGTGTGTGAGAAGGGGTTACGTTTAAATATTTTGGAATCCTTCGAAATTTTAAAACATAAAGATAATAATAATATGCTCAACGACCAAATTGACGTTTATAAATCGCCATTATTGGACGCTTGCCTGTAACTGTTTGGGCAATGTTGATGATGGTTAGTCTGTGACATTTGACAAGTATGTCTATCGGTGGTGGTCTGTGGCTGCCTTAAAATGTTTTCGTCGCTCTTTGACCACTGCATGACAGCGGCCTGCCTAACGAGGTTGTGTTGGTTGTTTTAACGCTCCTTGCACCCTGGTGGATGTGACTGTCGGCAATTTCCTGAGGATGTGCCTTGTTGGCATGAAACGTACGTAGAATTAACAATTAAACAGTTAGCGAAATTAGATGATTATAAAAATAAATAACACTTGCTTAGGTGTTCGATATCTGTCAATCCTCTGGAATCAATATTCAATCATTTGGATAGAGATTCGTAGTGGAGAGGCAAATTCGAGGGTCAGCGGTGGGTTGCATGCTGCATGTTAATGCATGTTGCAGGCAAGCGTTAACTACTGACCTCAAGCTGGCCGGGAATAACTGCTTCAAAGGCACACCTTTCAAAGCGCGTAAACATTCGAGATAGATGCCAGTAATTCAGAGGGGGAGCGGTAACTCGTTCAACTTTTATTATTATCGTATGGTGCATATTCTTGATAATCCTTATAGACCTGTTATCATTCCGCTTCATCAACATTCGGTTCATGGTTAATTGGCGAAAAAAAACATTCTTATGATCTAAAAGTCCATTAGCGCGAAACGAAACGAAAACTATCCAGATTTTGTCCAGACACTCACAATAAGGCGACAACAAGCTACGGACACTTATTTACACAGGTGTCGCATAAGATGCAATACCAGCCTAGTGGACGCGCTGACTTGCGAAGCGAGAGAGGCGACCTCTAATGCGCCAACGCCGCTGAGTGTCTTTCGTACTCATGCGCAAATTAAATTATCTAATATCGCTCGCATTAACGGCGAAAAGATTTAAGAAATCAAAGGTACATATAAAAGTTCACTTAACTAATGCTGTGTCATGAAATTTTCAATAAAAGTGGACCTGTGTAGATACTGTAGTTAAAGCAATCTTTACAATCGGAACTTGCACGGTTTGTACGAGTGTTACCCGACCGGAAATCGAATATCGACCCCTCAAGCACTCCGTACTCTAGGGGTGTATAAATATAATTTGACCGTCTGTCTTTAACGACAAAACTGATTCTTGTGCATTATGTTTTTTATCTATTATGTGGTTATATAAACGAAATGAATGGATTTCAAATATTTTGAAGTGTAAGCTTCTTTAGCACCGTTCTGATTCCAAACACGAGGAAACGAAAAAGCGACAGTAAAAAGAGACAAACATGTACATCTAAAGGATTTGAGAATGAGATAATAGATAAGATTGTAATAAATATACGCTATAATCATCCCACTCCTGACATCGAATTCGTCCCATTCTCTCGCAATTTAATTTTCTAGGTTTCACTTATAGCGTGCATAAACCGCACACACGTTAGTATGATTGTCTATGCAGGTCAGTTTTATGAAACGTCAATGATTCTATTATAAAATTATAATATTATTAATAAGCATTCCAGATATATACTTTTATATATAATCATTTCTATTTCACATAATTATATGTATTTGAACGCCATTTGTATTATGAAAAAATATTCATTTTTAACAAGAAAATTATTTTCAAAAGCATGTATCTGGAAACATGAAATTAATTTATTATATCCCAAAAAATAGTATATCTATCACTTATAATTAATTTACTTAATCATGAATTTTAATCACTTGTGCGTCACACAAATTTTCCCAAAGTCTAAATGGTGCTTTTTCCTGGTTCAAATTCCATTAGCAGACGTCCGAAGTTGGTCCTCGAAAAGCGCGCTTGACCATTTTTTCGCCGGCCCCAGGTGAGACCCTCACAGAACTCGCCACTTGATTAAGAACAGTACATTAATCAAGCCATGAAGGGAAAACGGAATTAAAAACGCAATGCATATTGAAGTTTTTTTTTTCAGGCCTTCATAGCGTTTCAGCGATTGGATCCCATTAAAGAAATACGCTTAATTAGCGTAGCATTAATAGACTTTAATTTTTTGAAAAGGAAATGTCCTGTAATAAGTGTCAGCACTTCACTGTTGAAACGCTCTTGTTTTGAATATAACAGGATTCTGGATATGATTTGAAGTAACGTATTTGTAAATTAATTATCCTAGTTCATTCCTCGAATGTGGTGTCCAGGCTTCGCGATTCCTTATCCCGTCGAGCTGATAACCAAACGGACAAAAAAGTAGTAATTTAACACTAGTGACTACGATACTAGTGCAATTTATTTTTATTAGTAATAAATCAATAATTTACTAGCATGCCGAAATATCTAATATTTAAACTGAAACAGAGTTTGCTTTATAAATCGATTTATGGAATTAATTGATTAAATTAGTTTCAAGAGTCCGAGCGTAAACTACAATTAAATTAATAATGGATTTAATATGCTTTAAGCAATTTTGCCCTCTAAAAAAATACGACTACTATTAATATTAAAAACTTATGTACTTGTGTGGTGTATTTTGGTGCTTTCAGAACAGAAAATTAACAGAAAATGGAATAGATAAGAAAGTCAAGCTCGAATGCTTACGATTTGTAAGAAATACTGATTTTTAAATGCATCACTAAACAGACGTAGTAGTGATTACTAGGTAGTTTACTGCACTAGTTATACGAACGATCACATTCTCAAGTCATGATTCGACGGGTTTGTCGCGCGCGTGGTCCCGCGGGCGCGGGCGCGCGGACCTCCCGCGGAGGCCAATTGACCATTTGATTTGGGGTCAGCAGTTATTGGTCCACCCCGCACGAAGAAAGCCGTGCGAACTTCCGGCGGACAAATTGTAATTGTGGACGTCGCTCCGGAATGCTAACGGCGCAATTAGTGCCGCCTCTGCGGCGACTTATGGATTTATTTCGTGTGATTAGCTGTTGACCCAATCGCACGAGATAAATTCTCCTAAATAAATGTATGAGGTGAGCGGGACCGGCCTTAGCCTGTGCGTTCAATGGTTGAATTGGACACTGTGGTTATTAGTAAATTTCAAATAATCACTTCTAACTAAATTAGCGCCTAACTTTTATTAAATATAACATACTTTGAATTATAAATATACATTTCGATTGTAATCCTTTTTGGAGGCAGATTTAATAAAATCACATATTCGTACAACGGCACCGAAGATGGCTAGCGCAAACCCGTCCGCAGACCATACTACACAACATCGACAGTACCGCTGCTATACTGATAGGTGCCCGTTGTAGCAGTGGACGTACAACAGTGTGCCCGGTTTAGTACCATAAAATAATATAAATACTGTAATATAAAGGATGACCTAATTTGTTGCAACCGATTTTACTATAATTAAGTATTCTAAGAAGAGGCCACATCGCTGGTCCAAAGGGCGTTAGGTATTTCTCATATCGTTGAAGAGTCTGCAGTAATCTTTTTCCGATTGGCAAGTAAACAATTCTTAGTAACGCAATCCATGAGTTTAAATTGACGTTTCTTATGCCACAAATGGGCATCTTAATAACTCAGAATAATATATGATACTAGCCAAATGGTAGAGTGGTTGCTCTAAATAGCGATAACTCACGTTACAAAAAAATTCTTTTAATTCCATTATCGAGAAGATATACACTTCTATTAGAGTGATATTATACAAAGTGCCGGAAGTGACTCCAGCGCAAATTCCTCTAAACACCCGTAAACTATGCAAAAGCTCAAATCACCAAAACTAAATCTAGTACCTAGGTAATGTTATATTAACTTAAAATTGAAAAATATGGAACACGAATTTTGAGTACCAATAAAAATACGAACTTTATGACACTTGCATCCGTGTAGTCCGATTTTTCCAATCGCAAGGCATTGACAAGTATTGAATATCTCGTATTAAATCGTGAAATCCCAAAACTCTGCCACGCGCTAGCGGCCGTATCCCGTAACACGTCTCCGCCGTCGCCGCCAGGTGCGGCCGGCGACATATTGCTGTTTATTATCCCTTATATTTCAGGCCCAGGGGAAAAAAATGTAACCTGAAAAAACGAAGCCCTATTTGCATTCGTCTATGGGCCGAGGGCCGCTCCATGTGTATTTATTTGTACTCACTCGTGTTAGAATCCTCGCATATCAGCGTAACAATCGACAGATTATTAAATATTCTATTTATTAAGAGTATTGCGTATTTCTTCACACAAATGATGCACAACAAATCGGTTAAATATATCAAATATTTCAAATTGTATACTGCAGTTCAGTTCCTAAGGGTTACAAATGTTTCGAGTGGACTTGGCTGTCATTATGAAATAACCTTCATATCGTCCGAATAGAAAGTTATATAAGAATTTCGCAAATTATGAAGAAATTAAAATTTTTTAAAATCAAAAGAAATAGTACCATAAATCAAAATTATGATAATCTACAGAATTGTTAATTTTAAATGAGATTGTTAAATATTTATTCAACCTAAGCGCAGTCTAGCAGACTTCATTCACGTTGCTTTTAACTTTGAAAAGCTGTCGGAAATTTTTAGAAATCTTTATTTTTTATAAACTGTTTAAATTTTAATACTTTCCATATTTTGTATTAGTTACGTAAATCTGTTGAAATTTCAGTTTTGAACTCGGAAGTACATCTTACTCTTTCTTATTTTCACAAAAAACATTCTTCCAAATCGCACACCAAATTGGTGGCATATCAAAAAAGCCAAATTCTTAGCACCTGAAACCTACGACTTTTGGTATGAAACGATACATGGATGCCAGAAAAGCATGAGATATGTACACAAGGGTCGTACTTGTGGAAATCTGTGGTCTCTGCCTACCCTTCTGGGAAATAAGCGTGAGTTTGTAACGATAATAATAAACTTACTCAGAAGTATTCTTTAATGCGATTTCATGCAACTCGAGCTTTTTAGCTATCTGCGAGCAACACAAAGCCAATTTTAATTTAATAAATCAAGTTGGAGTAAGCACATTACGAAAACTGTTTCAGGAGCTTTATACTTACAAAGGGGGGAGTTACAAATTCTTTTAATATTAAACTTTCGATATTAAAATTTCGAATTGACTTCCGCCGCTCCCAAACTTTCTCGATATCAAGCCGAGAGACACATACTTTGTGAATTCTATAAATTTTAATTTAGGGGTTTTTGAACTTGAAATGGGGTGTACAAATTCATAAAGAAGTAATGCTTAGATTATTTTACTTAACTTCGATTTTTAGTATTTTGTAACTGTGTCTCGCACATACATAATTTAGCATTCTAATTTTGTTTTGTACATAGCTTAATATATTTTGCCGATCTAATTTACAAAATTTCATTTGTAACCACCTTGACAATATCTCCATTTTGTGAATACTCTTCGATTTACAGGCTATACTGGTATAATAAATTAAATTTAAAAAATTATTGAAACGTATGTGCGCTTAGCTGTTAATAATAAAAATATATATGCTTTATGATAAAAATATATTGCAGATTTGGTTTTGTCTGAATAGTACAAGATACATCTATGCACATATGTTTTCTATGATCAGTTACAACTCTTCCGTCATAGGAAAAGTTGTGACTGATTACGATGAAATTAATGTTGCTACTATGAATATCATACAGAAATACGATATGAAAATTATTGTAATCCCTTAAACCTCATTAGATTTTTGATTTTTAATCGATAATAAAACCAACTCGAAGTTGATCTAAATTAAAGAAAAAAAAACAATAAAATATTATTTAATAAAATTGAATAAAACGAGTATAGGCCTGTAGGATGTTCATTCTATGAGTGTGTGTGAATAGCTAAGGGCAAATTTCAAGGGTCAACTACTGAAGGTGTTATAATTTTCTGGGTTTGCTGTGCCTAGAAAAGTATTAAGTTGTGAATACGGTCTGTATGTACTTCTGTCCCTACAATCGATGTCGATTTCAATTTCAATTCAAATTCAAATCATATTCAGATCAAAATCTTGAATGAATTTTTAATTGAGCGTAATTAAATTAACATTTAAAGATGACTATAATATAAGTATAAAAATCTAAAAGTAGTATTTATTGTCTATAACTTTTGGAGGACTCGTAAAAACTTATTTTTCATTAAACAGGGTTAAATTTTATTTTGACTGTATCATTCTAATCCAATGTAATATCATTTTTATCCAATATTGGATTAGTTTTTCCATTAACCAATTGGTAATTCGATGTTGAATATTAAATTATGAAACACTCGTAAATCGTAATTCTAGAATGTCCTCTAGCAGTGCCACGTTATTAACTAATCTAAGAAAATAAATTATTTTGCAAACCAACTAGCAGAGTCCTAGCTTAATTTCGAAGTAACTCTTAGAAATATCACAAGCAAACGTAATATTTCTTTGATTTCATGTATAGGTACCATTTTAGTAAATAACATTCCGAATTCAATTCAATAAGAACACTTTTTAATATGAATCTTCCACTTTGTTGCAGGTAATACTATAAAACATTAGCAAGAATAAAGCCAAGCGCATTCAACTAATACCGTACCTGTTCCAGTCATAAGGAAATAACATGTTACTATATCATCAAGCGGAGCGCTGACCCGGCAAGTATTAATATCTCCATGTATTAGATACGTCATAACTGCTCTGTGAAGCTTACAAATGCAAATTTTGAATAGTTGTGTTTATTTGATTCAGCTCTCTCTGATTCGGTGTTTCTTAAACGTTAGCGAACTTAATGAATATAGTTATATTAAACCAAAAATATTATAATCGTGATTTTACATATCTTAATACCATATGCGATAGATATTTTATCTTAAGTCTGTGCATTAATAAATGCCTTTCTCTTCTTCGATAGCTAAATCAAACAACGTCCTAACATTACAGCAAAAATACATTGCTTAAAACCTCTTTGTCTTCTTTGTCTGCATTCTTAGTAAGTAGTAAGTCGGGCTTTCGCTGCATCCTTTTTTAAATCCAGATTTTTGCAATTCCAAACTCCTAAAGTTTAAGGCTTTCAGAACTTTACGGACCGTGGAGAAAGTTCACAACTTTTCGTCTAGGACATTAGTGGTTGAGACATTTTGTCTAAGACGCTATAATTGTGCAGATAAATGCTGAATTAAGTGAAAGTTTTTAGAAGAATGTTTGAATGGTTTTGGCAGAGCTTACTATTTTATTGACTTCTTGACTTATACTGGCATATTGACGTCGTTTGGCCAAACATAAAGAATGGATGAAAGCAGATCGACGGAGGAAATCTATAGAATGGATGTGCGTGATAGAAAAATTGACAAAGGCCCCCCACATAATCTTATATAGATAAAATCGGCTAGTCATTAAAACAGAATCCAGTTTTAAAAGTCCCAAATCGACGAGCTAACATGATGTAACCGAAGGATAAAGATAAGCTGTTTAGTATCAAGTACAAATTTTCGGTCTCTGTTTATCCCTCTGAGAAGTAGAAAAGAGATTATGTATGAACGTATTTCTCAAAAAATTATGAATTTTAATAACTTTCTGTGGGTTTGGCTTGTTAATTCCTCCAATGAAGACAATGACCATAAGAGAGACAAAAACACAATTGAAATTTTTTTAATAAAATCATGTACATTTTGCGCTCACAATTTGCACATTATGAGAAATTAATAAAAATACTATGCTTAGAGTTGAGTATTATGTGCAAATCAATTTAGCAAACTATAATTTTATTTTTTGTAGAAACTTTGTTTCCGATGTTAGATGCTTAAGTTTGTTTTTGGTTTATGAAAGTATTGTTACATTTAATTGGAATACAAAAAAGATTTCTATATATGCAAAATCCAACGACAGGGCCCCCAATTTTGAAAATATATAAAATGTCGCTTAGGACGTTTTTAAATCATTTGAAGCCGTTTCACAAAACTGTACAAAATAAAGTACATTCATATTTCCGTTTCCTGCAATCTTTTCCAGCGGCTCGGTAATCTAGTACCAATTTATAACCTAGACAAAGTAATGCCGTTACGGCGTAAACTCAGGAGGGGTTCTCACTTAATCTGCATACGATAATCGGCCGGCGGCGACATCTGTTGTCGATTTGAATAACTTTAAATTTCGGCCGATTTCAGCCGGTGCAGGGCGTTTTGAATTTATTTCCTTTAGGCGTAGGTAGGTATGTGGGTACAGTTAACAATTTATGTTTTAAACGAACAAATCATTTTGACAAATGAATATAGATGAACACATTGATAAATGTATTGAATTCTATAATCTTTATTAAGCTTGAAATATGTCTACAACAAATAGAGTTACATTCGATTGTGAAGTTGCTCGATGAAATTCTGTAAGACCATCCTATTTTGTTTTTATTGATTATTATTTTAGAAAAGCATTATGTGTATCTATTTCCATACATTTAAACGATTCGATTTGATCGATTCGAATTATGATGATAAAAAAGATAACTCTATTAATGTTATAAAAAGTGTCCAAGAGCATGTCCGATTATGCGCATTATAGGGTTCCGAAGCCAATATTACAAATAAATGCACTTCAGACGAAAAAAGTACGTTGTTACACTTTTTTCTCGCACTGAATAGTTATAAGCACTTTAGTCTATAACTATAACTGGAAAAACAAGTAGGTATGTCGACTATTAGTATGAAATTGGTGTAAACTAAAGTGCATCAGCAAAAAAGCATATTGTCATGGCTTTTACGTCCTTTTATTGAGAAACGCAGTTTTTCGGCAATAACTTAAAAACAATATTTCCGACCATGTTCAAAATAATTTTCGTTAAAAGTATCGTATTTATTAAGCGTGAACTTCGTTATTTTTTTATATAATGTGGACACATGATTTAAAAAATGTCCCCCCTTTTTCTGATTTTTTTGTCCCCCCTTTTTCTAAATTTCCGAATTTATTCAAGAAATCAGAAAAATTGCTTAGAGGCCTTAAAGTCCTTTTAAAAAACTGTTGAAAAATGTGCCACACGTTGATATTTGCTGAATTTTTTTTTTCAGTTTCTGTTACACGTATGGTGTGCTCCCCCTTAAAATATTTGTATTTGTTATTTAACAACCAAGCTAAGTAGCGGTTCATACAAGACATCTACACTATAAAGTTCAGCAATATACGTATTGTACTTTTTGAATAAAATACCTGTGATATTTTGACGAACGGACGGACATGACGTAACTGTAAGAGTTCCGTTTTTACCATCTTGACTCAGAACCCTAAAAAGAGAAAATTTGTTTGACTACCTGACTGACATCCAGGCACAGGTGAAACTACTGAAGTTAGGAACACAAAATTCGATCATGAAATTTCATTTCCAGCGTAGGCAATCAATATAAGTGCTGCTGCACAAATATTTGGGTATCTATGTGAGTTGTATTGCAACCATCACTGTTGAAATGCTGTTATATTTATCCATCTTTAACTTTAGTGATTACTTCTACCCTGCCTTATGGTCTAGACATTAACACCAGGGTGTTTAAAGTCTCTATCTTTCCATGCGAAGCCGGAGCGAATAACTAGTATTAATAGAAGAATTGTAATGATTACTCACAAAAAAAAATCCAAAATAAATAAAAAACTCTTTATAATATTCATGTGAACAAACAATAAAAATAATTGTCGAGAGACTGAATGATTTTGAACAGTATATATAAAATTATTCGGTTTGTGAAATTTCTTTTCATTTCAAAAAATATGGTTTTTCACATGCACTTTGGTGCGTCCCGGCGTCGGGCTTTCCGTGTTGAAGTCGTCGAGTGTACGGATGCACCCCAATGGGAAATTATATTGAGTTTTGCCCGAATTTCACCAGGTTTTCATTAGCGAGGGTTGCGTTTTAGTGCTTTATGCAAACAAAAGGGAAGGGTGCAAATTGTAACGGGTGCAGATGCAGCTCGCCCCACCCCTCACCCCCGCTACCTGCCTTGTATTTCCTTCGTTTGTTCAGGAGCGTACGTAAATATATGCGCGTAGTCAATTTTAATACTTCCTTTTTCTGTTCTTCGCCAAAATTGAAATTAGTAAATATTTTTTTTCGCTATTCTTTCTGTCTATTGCAATTTTACGATTTTACACGTCATTCAGCTTATTTCTATTGGTAAATTAAACGAGTGCTGAGTGATATTTGATTATAAGCGGATAGTGAGTACTTTATTCATAACACGATATACGTTATAGTTTCTTCTTGAATCGTAGATTAGTGCGATTTGTCACTGGGCCCTCACCAAGAAGGCAGTCATAGTCACCACTTGCATTGGCACTGTCGTTACACTAAAAGGGCGTGCAGAGTATAGTTTTAAACTGAAAACTATCAGGGAATATAAAAATAGTATATTAAAGATAAGTTTATAATTCTATGAAGAGGGTTTTGCCCGATTTTATAACATCAGTATAGGTTTATGATCATATCATCAGTAAAATTTTCTGATAACACTAGACGAGCTTATTTTTCAGATAAAATTTCGATGAAAAAACATCTTCAGTTTATAATTTTGACAATTTGAGTTTTTGTAACTTCGATTTAACCACCATGCGGAAGTTGCGTAATAGCAGTCACAACACGCACTGAAATGTCAAGAGTAGACCGGTTCAAAAAATTCGACCATTTTTTTTTCAAACCCGCAGTAAAATATCTTCCTAGTCATGAAAAAAGAAGTCTGTGAAAACGGGAGCTCTTAATATTAATATTGAAAGGTCGCCCATCGTGAATTTCTATTTTACGTTTAAATAAATTGAAAAAAAAAATTAACTTTAGAATTTTGTAACTCATTTTTGAATGAACATATCAGAATGAGCGATACATATTTTTAAAGGAAATTGTACTCTAAATAAAATGTCTCTAATTTTTTTTTTGTAAGTTCACTCCTCTTATAGTTATTCGAGTTTAAAATCCAACATGTAATCAATTTAACGTTTTTTTTTTTAATTTTTCCTGAATATTTTATAATTTTCATAGAAAAAAAATCGACTTAAAATATTGAATTATCAAGTTCAGCGTCATTGACAAAGTAGATATCTATTGTTCTTCTATTAAGAATAAATGACTTTTTAATTTAAAAAATCGAAATTAATTTTCTTTCTGAAATTCAAAAAAAATTTGAATCGTATGTACATAATTGTCAGAAAAAATGACCAGTTGTGGTTTATAGGAAATGTAGTGCACTTTTTTACCGTTGAAATAGAGATGCGCCGGAGTATCAACTTACTTTTTCGGCAGTTACTCAATTGCTATTCTGGTTCCTAGCTGTTTTCTCTCTCTATCTCTCTCTCTCTCTCTTTCTCTTTATCTCTCTATTTCAACGGTAAAAAAGTGCGCTACATTTCCTATAAACCTCAATTCACTTAAATCTTTTTATGCAAGCCCCTTGGCTTGGAATGTTTAAAATTTGGCCCTTTTTTAATATGCCTTCTAATACGGTCAATAGGATTTTCTGGGGCAGACCTTACCGACCTTTCCGTCACACTCATTCGATCTACAGATAAAATCTTCAGTCTACCTTCATTCGTCCTTTCCAGGAAACAATCTACCGCGACATATCTTCTACTCTAGTCACTACATTTTTCAGACCACACCTCTCTTTCACATGACTATTCCTACACATAAATTTGAAATACCATCCTTTGTAAATGTGTAAACAGCAGATTATACACATATACCTATACATAGAAAACCGGAAAGAAACAACCTAACAACCCTTTCCAGAAAAAGAGTTGTATGTGCTTGAATACAATCTATAATTATAAAAGCTTTGTTTGATTTAATTGAGAAAAGTCGTATTTTCGCCGTGCATTATCACCATAAGATTCTCTTTAGAAAAATACACGGGATTCAGTAGGAATGATAGACGAGACTCGTCTGTGATACCGAAATACGTAACATGAGTCATTCTGTGACAAAGACGGACAGCATTTCATCGCCGGTCTAAACTTTTTCAGGATCTAATCGTTGTAATCCTTGCCCCGACTATCACATAGTAATTTTTCCAAATAAGTCACAAAATATAATAATATCAATGATGATGTTTGTAAATAAAGAAACTTTCGAATCAACCTGTATTCGTGTGTTCCGTATCTGAAGCGCCACCTCCAGGCGAAATGTGAAATCATAGCGATGCAGCGCTCCTGCCCTCTGCGCTGGGGCCCGCCGGGAGCCAGCCCGAACATGAATAAGTAAAAGGCACGCATCTTACCTGTCTCATCATTTATTTAGCCGGTTTTAAACTCACCCCCGTAATTTGGGTAATTATGCGGTGCTACCAAATCCGCTGCTCAAATATTGAAGGGCTCGGAAATTCCCTATGGCGCACCCCCCTCCGTCCCACACACACAAAAAAGGGTTCCGTACATAGAAATCGTACGCAAACATTTCGCAAAGTTTCACTTTGATCTGTTAGAGGTGAGATTTTCTGTGAATACTTATATATTAAAGTCAGCTACCTCTGAATGAAATGAAAAATAAATTTTCCTCTCATAACCATAAATGAAAATCGTAAAAGACAAGAAATGTATTTGATACCATTTCCCACGTTACATGATAAACGATATTAAAGCACATTTCTTGTATTTTAATTTAGATTCAGAATTAGGAGATGCAAATTTCAATTTCCCGAGCGATTGGTAGGAATTCGTTAAATTAAGTGAACTCGCTTTAAATATGACCAAAAACGTGTAGGATTTATGTCTTTCCCAGAAACGTTAAATTAGTAATATTTATTGTTATTATTATTAATATTTAGTTTATTGTTGACCTTCGCTTATACCACATTTGTCTAGAAATCATCATCAACCTCATTTTCTGAGCGTTCTTAAACATATTTTTCTGAACTCGCAATCACTCGAAGGGAGCTCTGGCTATTGGATAATTAACACACCATCTATCGACAATTTCAATATCCGGAGACAGTTCTTTGGCCTTCAAAGAAGTCTAGTACCGGTCCGATCCTTGTATACTAAGAGCCGTACGGAAGCGTTTACATAAAGAAATACGCAAATCTTGTCTACATACAGAACACCGGCGAATTTAGGCAAAATTATGTTTCTCGATCACGATCACACCCGGTCACTCGCTGTCTAACTCGTAAAACCTCAGAGTCGCTCATAGCGTGAAGTAAAGGGCTGTATTCGGAATTTTACTGCGAGGTAGAATCCGCAATAAGGACATCGACAGAAAAATGAGAGTACCCGACACAGCTCGCAGCGTCTGCGAGTCGAGGTGTCGACAGGCAGGCCACATCGCTCGCAGAACCGATAACCACTGGGGAAGAAAGGTCATCGAGCAGCGACCGCGAAGAGGACGTCGCAACGTGGCTCAGCCGCCCAGTGAATCGACTGACAATCTGGTTAAGGTGGCGGGCCACCTTTAACCGCGCGTGGCCCGAGACCACAAGTCGGAGAAATTTAGGAGGTAGGCTACGTCCGATAAGAGAACGAACGATCGAGGCAAACCTACAAATACATCGTCATATTGAAAAGTCCTTACGAGTCGCGTCTGTCGGCGGGCGATCGCTTGACGTTTTAATTCGCCGTCCCCGCCCAGACGAGGTCGCCCGTCGGCGCGCGCGCGTTCGCCCACAAGTAAATAATTAAAATCCTTTCCTCCTCGCCTACCGTACGGAACACCTACAAAATAGAATTTGATTACAAACGGGGCGAGAACGAGTAGGGCGTTTCGCTTTTATCGTATGAATGACTTATTCGATGACGAACTTGTTGACTGATTCCAAATTAATTCATATCGATTAAATATGTATGATAATGTGGAAAGAGAAATTTTGAAATTGATTGTATACATAATTAATTGTAGTAATTATGCAAATTCGTGGTTCTTAATTTTTCTTGTTTTGTTTTTGACAGCAAAATATTGAAACACTTAAAGAAGAAATGGTTTTAATATAAAATTTAGTTTTTTTTGTAATTTACATTCTCTAATAAAGCTTTTATATGTAGTAAACAAGTTAAACTGTTATTACTACGCGAAATAGAACAATTTGAATACCATTAAAATGTCCAAACTCATTACTAAATTTTTAAGCTCTGTCCACTTTATCGACATTCTGATGCCTACATCATTTAATTACACAGTACGAAACTTGTTTAAGAGAACTGCCCTTAGTTCCGGTCGTTTTTCTGTTTTCGGTGAATTCTAAATCAATTTTATTTTGCAATATAATTTCATGGCTGTTGATCATTGACAGCAATTCGAAGTTGTTACAATAAAATAATTCCCTAGAGAAAGTGTAAAAAAATTATTTATCGACTTCCGTCCAGGCACAAAATGATCTTTTGAGTTGCTATTGTGTGTATGTCTATATGTAAATATTAACCATGTTACTTCACTATCTCAAATACTTGTCTAATGTTCGTTGATCTATTTTATGAAAGAGAACATGAAGTCTAACATAAATTTCAAAAAAACTATATCCACGTTTTTCTCATTGGTATTATATAATGTATTTGTTTATTTTGCAATCTCACACGAATGAATAAAAAAATGTATTAACTATTTTAAATCGTTAAACAAACGTATGTTCTTACTGAAACAGTTTCCGTTAGCATGGGGGCCGATTTCCGCAGGCGTATACGTCACGTCAGCCTCGGAAGGCTCGTTTCATTCGTGGAGACGGCGCGACAAACAAGAAACAAGGACATAGTTGTTCGTACGCACCTGATACCTAATTTATTGTGGAGGGCGGATGACGTAGTGCCTCAGGATGCGGCGCCGGGCGCATAGAGGAGGCGACGAGTGTGCAATTTATTTTGGTGGGTTTTTATTTCCGCCCTTAAGCACGAAAAAATGTGAAATTTGACAAATATTATGATATGACAAGTTTATAAATTAAAATGTTATGAGCTATTCTTTTTGACGTGTTTTGCTCAGATTTTTACAATTAAAAAAAATGTCATTTTTTTATACAAATGGCGTTGGAAACGACGAAAAAATCCTCCGTATATTTTAGACAAAAAAATAAACACCTGCCAAGCGAGGGTTATTATTTCTAATTCCAGTTGAAGAACTATATGTCCGTTTTGAAATCCCTTTAAACTATGTTTATAAATGTTCTTTACTTACACTTGTGCAATATAAGTTTGTGGCCGGTGCAAAGCGAGCATTTTTTTACAGTACCCCAATTTAAATTCGTGAACTGGACGTACACACGGTACCTCCTGATTACCTAAATTCCGAATCAAAACAAATAAGCGATACCGCTTCGCCTCCCAATACCTACGGGGCTAAATGTCCCGATACATCCTCGCACACACCGTACGTATTTCTTTGAAACCTTTATATAGATGAGTGTCCATTGGATGTTCGAACCTATAAAATTATCAAAAAACTAATTTCTCATTGTAACAGTGTTCATTTCATACTTTTCGTCGTCACTCATCCTCCAGTCGCTATCACCGCTGCCGCTGCTATTTTATGGCGATAACATCCCCATGTCCCTTTGCTTTGCTGATGCCCCCATCAGCAAAGCAAAGGGATTAGTTGGAGATGTGATCCCTTTGTTTTCTATTTTATTAGAATTCCGTATCAACATCAAAAATAATCTTCACAGAATTTGATATCAACTTGTACAGCGACAGCCGTTTTTCTCATATACATCGTTTAACATAAAAAGTTTAACTTGAAATGATAATAGGTAGTTAGAACGGACACGAAGTAGCTTTTAAAATGGGGCATTAAAATTAATTAATTGAAAAATGTTTTTAATCGTATTCGAGTGGGGAATCATATGAAGAATGGAAATCGTGTACTTTAAAAGGAAAATATTTGTGCATTATTTTCTTAAAACTTAAAGCTATTGAATATAATGTATTTATTAAATTACATTTATTCAGTATTTATAGGAATATTATTTTGCTGTATTTAATACAGTTCAATTTAAAACATTTTACACATGGAAAAAATATATGAGTTGACGTTCATTACAAATGACCGACCCTTATTTCGACTAAATTAAATTTATTCATTATTTAACATAAGTGCATCACTTTCATTGTAAATATCGCTCGGTTATGACGTCACAACAATAATTAAACACAAACATTAGGGTATCGCGTTCTAAAACTAATATTGAATCATAGCCGGCTGAACAAACTATTCAGCCCCGAGTCATCGAATAACGATTATAATATCAATGCCTTAAGCTGAAACTGAACGACAATATTATTACAGACAGGCAGTTCGCTAAGTTCACAAAGCTCAGTTCGCAAAGGGCTCTACTGAAGATCGAAATCTGTTTCTCACCTCGTTTGGTCAACAAATCCTGATAAGAATATAAAATTATTTTAAACTCACCCTAATGGAAGAAAGCTGTTATTTAAGTATCAATAGCATTATAGATAAATTTTCAAAATATATCAAAATAAAGGCTTATATAGGCTGCAAAAGTATAGACTGTGTCCGAGGCGAATAACAACTTCTCGACCTTCACCTCTCAAAGGAATTCTGGTTTCTGGATTCCTTGGAAAATACGTATTTACATAATATTACGCAGATAAATTAATAAGCACGCGCACCATTAGCGTTCCAGCTGGCAAGTAATAATATGCCTACCGGAAAAAGCGCGTTTGAAAACGTAGCCATTAAAAATCAGTTTGAATTATATCAACGGGTTGTTTATAATGAAAACCTAGAAAGAGCGCTAGATCTATGGCACGAGCTTAAAAAAAAAGGTGAATTATTTTTATTATAAACTTATCCATCATTTCGTAGGTTAAATCAATTACGAACACATGAAACTCAAAATCTATCCATATCCATAGGTCATTTCGATTCAAAATGTTTATATGTATCACTATACATATCAAATAGACTTATAATTTTTAATAAAAGTGTTGTATATAACAAAAAAATACAGCAACATAATTCAAATTATGTCTTCGTTCCATAGATTATTACATTACATTAAAAAATTATTATAATATGGTATACTGTAAGAAAAACCAAAACAGTAAAATAAAAAATTATTTCACAGCTAAATACTTTTCTAGTTCTAGTAGATAATTTACTTCAAAAATTAAATAATTGACTATTTTCTTTAAGGTAACTTATAATTAATTAAGAAATCCCTTCAGAATTTATAAGGGATCCCATTGTCGCGAACAAAGCACGAAGTATTTAAACAATCCTCCGAAATTAGTGCGCTCGAGGTGGGTAGGCACCTTCGTGATTTCCAAGCGTGCACCACACTCTATTGTGTTCACGGGTATTGGGTTCGCTTTGTTCGCGATCTTGCGGGACCCTATTAGCATTTAAGGGTTATGGCTCTTTGTAGGGCCCGCGAGTTAATCGCTTTGTGGCTCAAAGTGAATGGTTCCGTAAGGACGGCTACTATATCGATATCTTTTACGACTGTTCGAACGAGTTTAGCCCGTTCCTCGGAAACAATGGCGCTAGTGTCGACTTATGAAGGTTCCATAAGAATTTCGACGTGACTGCCTTAGCTGTTACTTTCCCGAAATAGACTTTAGACGTTTCCGTATTCAGTCTTCTTTCTAAAAAGTTATAAATGGGAAATATACCTTCCACTAATGCAATCGATTTCCTGGGCTGAATGTCGTTTTTAATATTAAATCCATTACAAGTGGCATGTGCATAATTATCATGGAAAATAAAATGAAAGCCTCTTTATTGGTCGACTCCCACTATACTCATTAAGACTGTTGACGTATTAATTAATACACTTTTAAACATTTGTGTTTTGAAGTTATTTACACTTATAGTCGCTTGCTTCTACACCACAAATTTTTGATTTATTGAGTTCGTGGAATCCTGAACCTACCACATAACGGTAGAGCCAAGCCGGTGTCAGCTCAGCTGCAGCAGGAAAATGAGCTGGCTTAACATGTGTGATACCACACTCTCATATAAGGCAGATGTAAAGTAACTGCTTCTGCTGTTGCATTTCGTCCAGTGAGTGACAGTTCTAGTGGCCCACATTTTCCTCCATCAGCCCATCACCCCTCCATTAGATATACTATTTTTACCAAAGAGATCGGTAACACACTGGTCATTACTCTCGGGTTGCGAAGGTACATGGATGGCGATGACCACCTACGCTCTGGTGCCTCGCAAGCTCGTTTATCCTCGTAAATTCTATAAAAAGAATTATATAATGATACTGTCATTCCTAACAATTTAATGGAAATGTAGAGTTGTAACGACACAGACCCGTGATAAACCTACCTAACTATAAAATTAAGTTAGGTTATTGTCTTTCACAGGGAAGATACTAATCTAACTCTTAGGTCTTAAAGATTTAAAATATTACAGTTTCCTTTACAAATTTGTAAATATATCTTCAGTGTTCAAAATTTTGCACATTTTTTTAATAAAAAAAAAGCGAAATACATATTCTTGTTATGTATGGTTGCCTAAAGTTTTTATTTCGATCACAACTTGTTTGGTATTATCATTATTTTAGTTGAAAATGTGCGATGCAACTTGCTCATGTTCGTTTTCCACGTCTACCCACGCACCTGCTCACCCCATTCGCAAACTTCTTTCTATATACTTCTGTTCATGTTTAAGACAAACATGAATGAAACTTTATAATGTAAATATTAATATAATACGAATATATATATAGTCCAAATAATCAATATTCATGAATTTCGAGTTTGTCTATTTACTCAAAGAGAGTTTATATTTAAAAGCACCGTGGCGCCGACCGCGGCTCGCGTTAATAGGGTCCCGCATGTCAGGGGGGTTCCGCGATTTATGGCGACTGGCAGCCGAATAAAATGCACCTGCCGTCGGCCCGTAATTGAATCACACCCCTGCCTTATTGTCACTGCCGTTTTGCAGATCGCAATCAGCGCTCTCTTATTTATTAAGACGTTTTATACATACTAGTCCGACGGCCCGGCGCGCCCGCCCTATCATATCGCATCGGAATCCCCGTTGATTGTATAGAAAAACCGGCCAAGCACGCGTCAGCCGTGCACACGAATAATTCCGTACCATTGTACAATACCGAACACAACATGCTTTTTAAAAATTGTTAATGAAAAACTAAAACAAAAATTAGGTTTGTATATAAACGCTGAAAAAAACACGTTTCTTCATTTCTATGTTTCTTTTTATTATTTTTCTCTGTAGCGACTATAGTAATACACTCTGTGTAAATATTCCAAGCGTCTACCTATTGCCATTATTAAATTCAAGCCAAAAACCAACATGTCACACTTCGGACACGCTTTGTTGTGATCTACGCTGTGTGCTTCTGTTCGTGTATTTCTTCAATAACAATAAACACTGATTCCTATATACAAAATATAAATATATTGCAATTTATAAATATAGTACATATTAAATAAATCTATATGTATATTACATATAATAGTACAGTATACAACAGTCGTGATGTTTCACATCTACCGGGTGTTTCCTGACTCACTCTCAATTTTTTAATTTTATCTTATTTCTATTATTATTTCTTATAGCGGCAATAGAAATATATCTTCTGTGAAAATTTCAACTGTCTACCTATTATGGTTCATGAGAGCGCGCTGGCAGACAGATAGACAGCAGAAGCTTAGTAATAAGATTCCGTTGACATCCTTTGGATATGAAACCTTGAAAAGTACATATGTCCTAGGATGTTAATTTTCCTATTTATAACACGTATATACAAAATTTTTAGTATTAGATGACTTTAAAATTATTCAATAAGTAGTGATTTCCTACCCCTTCTCTGGGCGTTATGGGTTGTAAAAGTAAAGAAAAAATATATACCCTGAAAAATCCACAAAAAATTCCACATCGCATATAATGTTTAATAAAGTATTTCACCAATTAATACACTGCGAATGGTTAACTCTTTCTATACGTGAAATTTCCATACCGATTATTGTGCCAGGTTTTACCTACGTCTCTGCTAAGCCACACCCTCTCAAGATCGTTTTATTACATATTGAGCGGTTTGGACCTAAAATTGTCGATCGCTAGTTCAGTATAGATGGGGGTGTGGACCACTGTAAAATTTCCTTCACTTTTGACATAAAAACCGTCTTTGCGCCTAAAGTACTGAACTCAGATGCATGGTATCATAGCGTTTTTTATAAAGGGTTGATATTTTCGTTGTACATTGTATTTTCTTATTTCAAAAGATATAAACAGCACACGCCTATAAATCAACCGAATATCTACTTTTTTCCGTCTCTAATTATTTTTAATATGATTTCTTACTGAAAATACATCTCTATCATGTTCACCAATATTCTATAACATACAGAAATCAACCTTCCTGTTAATGACACAATAATTGAAATCGAATCAGTAGTTCCAGAGATTATTTCTTACATCTAAATTTACAAATTCATTAACTTAACCTCTTTATAAAATCAACATAGACAATGACAATTGAAAACTTCTTTTATTTTAAAACAAATGACGACAGATCAATTTGCAGACTTATATAACTTATTAATCATGGAAAACAACAATAAAATTTTCATCCACACACACGCACTCGCTTACGTACAAGTACCCACGCATGCAAGGATATAAAAACAAATGGCTACGGCTACTAGAAAAGATAAAAAAAATAAAATCAAAAATATCTTTATCTCGTAGGTAATAGAAATTAATTACACTTAAAATGCGTCATAAACAACTGTTTTCGACATTAAAATTACCACCCAAACCAAATGCTGATTCACCACGAGAAGAATGGGCAAGAAACGGAAGGTTTGCTCTTTTTTACTCATTGTTACAAAATAATTAATAATTTAGTAATAATACGACGCAACCTGCATATTATTACTAAGCAGCAGCAGTTCAATCCCATGGGTTTTTTTTAAACATATTCAGACACGTATAACACGCCCTTGCCATATAACTTTCTTTTGCCATACAACGAAATGTTTAAATTCATAAAATGATAAATTTTAAAATGCAGGTGCAATTTTATTATAAAAGCGCACACATTGCCCCTGAAACGATTTATTAACTTTGCTTAGACGAGTTTTATGAGCAGCGAGATCGTTCTTATGTCTAGTATTATATTAATGATATCGCTCCTTTTTTACAATGATTCTATATGTCTCTTGACATACACCAGGTTTTCGTATATGTACGTATTGTGATGCTAAATTTAAAATATTAATGTCCTTTAATTTTTCTCTGACAGATACTATTGGTTTCAAATCATAAGCAGCACGAATAGCTCACTTCTGTAGCACGAAAATTGTGTTAACATCGGCTGCGTGATCCCATAACAAAATTCCATAGGTCGTGATACTATGAAAAAAACTAGTCTCGTGGTTTTATATTGTGTGAGTTGTTAATTTTCGGAAATCCTTAATAGACATACGTAGTCAGGTGTCCACACAGGTCAGATGACAATTTATTTATAATCGACTGAAATTCTGGTTTAATATTCGTGAATATATTATCGAGACAGGATGACGAAGTAGCTGTGAACCTGGTCGATTACAAATATAATTCTTTAAGCGATGCATTGGAATAAAGATTTAATTATATTGCATAGACAAGAATTTTCCTATAAATTTTATATTAAAATCTCCGCAAACAGTAATAAATTTGATATTAGCTCTTATTTTGTACAAAATTTCATCCATTACTTTTTCGAAAATGTCATACGATGACTTTGGAGGTCTATATACGGTTAATGCAATAAGACGATCTAGCTCTATGCAAGCGACTTCAATAGTTCGCTGCACAGATAGGCTCAGAATATCTGGACGTTCTTTGTATTTTATATTGGTTTTAACTATTATAACGCCATGTATAGCGTTTTCTCTGCTGAAAGAACTTGATACTTGATGCATACTGAAGTTAAACATGAACCGGTGACCTCTAAGCCAATGTTCTGTTATACATAATATGTCAATCTCAATATCATTTATGAATAATTCAATTTCCATTTCCTTCCTAGACATTCCCTGTACATTTTGATGCACCAAATTAAGTGTTATTTTTTTATTATTAGTATTTTTACGCTCAGTTATTTCGGGTTGAATCACATATTCTCGTAGAATATTATTATTATTTTCATTTGTTTTCGAGTTATTATAATTTTGGAATGATGTCGAAAAATTGCAAGAGATATTCTCTATTGTCTTATTAACTAATTTAAATTATCATTAATGTTAAATACTTCAATAGAAGCACATAATTGTTTGTCCATGGAATTGGACATGTTGATAACAAAATAACTTAGCGACTCCGCTATTGTTGTAAAATAAATTTTAAAGGAAAATGCTTCTTTCTTGTCAAAAATAATATTTACCTATAATTTTATTGGTGTTATGAAATGCAATTTATTAGAATGACGACATGTCAATCTATGGATATTAATATTAAATTTATGTCAATGATTATTTTCTTTTCGTGACAAGCTTTGGCTGAATGGAAAAGCGAAAAAAATTACTTTACTTGCATTTTCCATACTATTTACTTTTGAGAAACAATGAACTATATCTTTTTTGTCAGTCTTTTCCTTTCTACCAATTGAAATAATATTTATAGTATAGATTGTTTTTTAATTTTAGCCATATGTGGTTTAGAAATTGATCATTAGCTAAAGTACCATTTGTGTAATGTTTGTGCATTTGTGTAATACGTGTTCTAATGGTACAACTTTCATTATGATCGGTCAAATCGTTTTTAAGTTATAAAGAACCATACAGACAGAAAAACCTAGTCCATTATTTGCTTTTATTGTATATCAATTTTAATCACAAGCGATCAAACCGTTCTTAAGTTATGAAAGAACATACATACAGACAGACCGTAGCCTATAATTTGGACAATAACATGATTTAACTGTACATTTTCATTGTGATCAGTCAAACTGTTCTCAAGTTCTAAAAGAACATTACAGACAGACAAACAGACTAACATAAATTTTAAAAATGATAGAAATGACGTCAGTAAATCATGAAACATTATTCGCCAAATTTCACAAATAAATGGAAGGTACAGACAGACGCTACTAATATAGCAGTATAGATAAATTATTTAATTATTTTCGTGTTGTATAAATAATGATTAATTTTAAGTATTTCTATGTTTCCTCCTTTTACTCGTGGTTAGTATTAAACGCAGACGATGTCGAGCTGTTATGTTAAAATATATATAAATTTATAAACAAAGTGACGGATTGTATTACACTTTCGCTATCAACGACACGCATGTCATAGATCCCGGTCATACGTACTACGCGCCCGAATTAGAATTTAAGCAGGTAGTTCGCCGTGCGGCCTCCGGATCGCGCCGAGTCGAGTTAACGAACTCCGGCAAACTAAATCACTCCCACGACCCTTTAGGCAAATCCTGTTATATTTGTTTAACTAATAATAAGCCGGGCTTGTACCGAGAGCACGCCTTTGCGCCGAGCAAATGTTTGCTCGAAGTATTACTCGAGGATAGAGAGACCTTTGTCGAAGTCCGCCTATGACAAGTGAATGTGCCGTTGGCGTTTAACCGTGTGCGTGCGCATATTTAGGAATGCTGGCTAATCAGTATTTTTTTGACGTGTATTTGTACTTACTGAATTGATTTTATTTTACTTGACTCTTGTAAACTTTATTATTGGTCAGTATATTTGGTGAAAGGGAATAACAAAGACACAGATGTAAACAAACGGTAAAGCGCTGTGTTTTACGACATACATGGATTATGTGTTTTTCGCACTTTCAAAGATCGTTCAAACGAACTTAGTATTATTGAGATATTTTAAAGCTTAACTTACTCATTTTTGCAACGGTACGCTTTGGATAGAATTTTATTTATTTTAATGTTACTTTAATTTTTAAGATGAGTCTACTAAAATATAATTTAAATAATTGAAGGCGTGACATACTGTAAACCAAGGGTTTCGCCCGCTGAAAATACTAAAGTTAATTGTGTTTGCATATTTTAATTTAATGAGAGATACCAAGACAATCCGTACAATACCGCACCAGCAGTTCAATTACGCTAATTTAATATGATATCGTTCCAGATTCGGCCCAGCTCCAAATATATACATTAAAAAAAATTGGTTGCTTCTAACAAAATCGTAATTCCCGTGATCAAGTATCTTGATTCCATACGAGACTAACAAGATGTTAGACACTTCAAATAACATGATTTTAATTGATTATCATTATTCAAGCGACTAGTCAACTATATAGCTCTTATTGTTATTCGTGAACTAAGGCAATTAAGAACTTATTCACTATGAATGTGAAAAATGGCTATACCTACTAATTAATTTTAACAAATTCACTTAATATCTGTTCGATATCAACAGAAAAATTATTATAATAACTAATTCACTTTAATAAATTTAACTAAGACTATAATCAGTACCAACACAGTAATGATTACAGTAATTGATTCAGCTTAATAAATTCAACTTAGAACTTGTTACACTTGAACCATATCATTTTTATTATAATCAAATTCATTTACTTGAATCAACTATGAAACTTGTTTAACGCTACTTGGTAACTTTATAATGACAACTAAGTTACTCTTTTTTAAATCCACTAAGGGCCTTTCCCACCATCTCCTCTTAAACTAATATTTACCAAAAATTCACTTTTAAAATTAGCTATGCGTCCCACGTTCTTCTTTTAACAGTTATTAGGGTTGAAAACCCACTAAAAGTAGGAACGCAAAACTAATTTTAAAAGTAACTTTTTGTTAAAAGTCCGTTTAACAAAAGATGGTGGAAGAGGCCCTAAGAAACATTTTGTTTCACTGACTAAGGCCCGTATTAATAAATCACACTATACTCTGAGAATGCCTATGTGTTTGCATGTGACGAGTTATCCTGAAGTTCACTCTTGATCGCATGAAACAATTGACTAGGACAGCACCTCCAGAAATAACTCAAACGCGGTCTCAAAGTTGAGAATGACTTATTAATTCAGGCTTACGATATTTTATTCACTTCGAAAATTAATGCTAACGTGACGAGCTACTCCACCCGCAACCAGCCTCGATTGTGATTACCGCGGCCGTGTGTTGTACTATACTTTATGTATTGTCAATTATAGAAAGCTAAAGTTCATGTTAATGCTACGAGAAGAAGTATAAAGTAAAACCTAGTAATGTTCAAATTAACACAACTTATAAAGAATTCATAGAACATATCATAATCAAAAAATCTAATGTATTATCAATTATAGATTCCTAAAAGTAAATCTCATTATTTGTTGTAATTGGCATATGTGCGAAATTTTAGATAAAATAAAAAAAAATTGCCAGGAGAGAGTATAATAGCTGAAATGGCACAATTTAATGTTTTGTGAATGTCTGTGAGCGTTTTTATTTTGCAAATGAGCAGACGAGCTATTTCAGAATAAATGGTCACCGCCGCCCATAGACATTAGTAACTCCAGAGTCGTTTGCCCCTCTAACATTCAGAACGCAAATGCGAGATAATAGAACCAGTAACGCACTTACTGGTTTTATTATCTCGCATTTGCGTGCTTTGTTTGCAAAATAAAAACGTTCACAGACATTAGTAACTCCAGAGAAGTCACCACGCACTGGTGACTTCTCTGGAGTTACTAATGTCTATGGGCCGCGGTGACCATTTATTCTGAAATGGCTCGCCTGTTCGTTTGCCCCTCTAACATTCTCTAGAAAAAATAATTAACAAATTCAGATGAAGTGACAAAACCAAAATATTTGTGGAAACGAAAAGCTTAAATTTTAAAATAATTAAACGTTTACAATAAAAAATTATGACAATGGAAATTGACAACCCTAAGAAAGAGTTGTCAATGTCAATCGGACACAGTTTACTGCGACAACAGAACACTTATTTTGTTACGTATCGTCTCCATATAGAATTCATAAAACTTTACTTCTATGACGTTATCGTGTTAATGTAATGAGGCAGCTGCTTAGAATGAAATAAATTAAGTACAAAACAGGAAAATTTATGAATCGAATAATTAGATAGTAATTAAACTATCTGACTATAATATAATATATAGGATAATTTAATTAATTATTAATCATGCCAACACAATTTTTAATGCAACATATACAAATATTTAGAATTTTCTCTTTTAAAAAAAAAGAGTAATTTCGATAAATTTTTTTTTCGAAAAAGTTATCCTTCCGTTTTATCCTTCTTTTTACAGATAGATTTACAAAATATTATAATTGATACAAAGTAAGAGTCTGTACTTATATTTTAACAGTAATTTTTTCAATCTCAATTTGGTAACTAAGAAATATTACTGCTTATGAGGTCAAAAATCTAAAATTATGTAATAATCTATAACTAAAAACATTAAATTAATATTTTTATAAATTTTCAATCATTAGAAATAATTTTATGATCTAAATGAACAACGTTAACTGCTTTAATGATTCTCTTCACAATTAAGTCGTATTAGTACATAATTCATAGGTAAAACATAAATAAAAAACATAATTTACAGTTAAAAAATAAATAAAAAACAAAGCGCTTACATTCAATTTAATAAGGACTGAGTCGATATAACAAGCGCGGTAAGCGGAAACGACACAAGCGAATTTTGGTAACAACGCGTTCGTTTAATGCAGTGCTGAGGTTGCTGTTATGTTTTTTACCTGTCGAGAAATGTTCATTGCGCTTTTTACGTTAGTGTTAAATTAAATTTATTTAGAGAACAGGAAATCCAGAAAAATAAATTATAACGTTTGATTTTAATTCAAATGTAATTGTAATTATTTTAATTTATTAATATATTTTTAATTTAATTTTTAGTTTTTTTTGTACTTAGATACAATAATGCAATGTTAATTAGTTACTTACTGATTTCTTCTATATTTTTATTTTATTCTGAAAATTTGATCTTCTTAATCCGAATGAGATATTCCCTAAATCTTGTGAATATTAGTGCTAGCTATGTTTTTCAGAAATCCAAAACTTCCACAATCAGAGCTAAACTCGATTCCTAGAGAACGCTTTCACTTCGAAAATTTCCAAAAGTCACTCTTATTTTTCTCGGTTTTCGCAATGTATTTTTCACCCCCGCAGTGGGCGTTTATTATTCCGGCCGCGCGACGGCGCCACGGGCGGGCGGCGATTTCGCGAGCCTTAAGTAAATAATACTTCGGTAAACAACCGGGCGAAGGCAGATTTCAATTGTTTTCGTTGAAAAACAAACAGCAACAGCTGTTTGAGTCAACAAGTGATCGTTAATTAATTGGAGCCGCGTGTACTTTATTTATTTTAGTTTATTTTATTCGTGAAAAATCAATATGTTGGCTAAATGATTTACTTTACTTGATAAAATAATGTTTGAAATTATTATTATGTACAAAAAAAAATATATTTCCTTATATTAATGTTCGTTATTTAATATTTGTATCTAAATATTGGATACAAATTATCATAGATTTATTACTTTTTTTACATTTCAGCATACATAATGTTATCAATCGATAAAAAAATATAATTTTATATTGCATTTAATTGCGGATAAATTATAATCTATTATATTAAAAATATAAAAATGTCACGATTGTCTGTCATGTTTGTATTGTCTTCGTGTTAAAGTGTTCCTGACGTACTGAACTTGATAATAATATTAATTCAGTGAAAATGAAATTTGAATCAATCCTCTACAGTATCAAGATAGAAATAAACATTGGGGCAAGACAGCGCTTGAAGTTTCATACGGAAGCGATTTCTGTCGTACTCTATAATCTTTATGGAAGTTATGTTATCGGGTCTTAATCCTACCGCTGTTGAGGCTTATTTTCCTATTCTTTTCATTTTTTCATTGTTTTACCATTTACTCTTAAATTTTGTAAATTGACGGGAAAATCCACGATAACTTTATAGGCCTTCACATGACCCAAATTTGCAGTTTTTGGTATTTATTTCTAATCTCGATTAAAATCTCAGTCTCAAAATCAATTTCAAGTCCGGTCTCGATCTCAAATTTATTAAAAATTACGTACTAGAACAAAGTAGCCACCGAGAGTAGCCAATTGAGAGTTAAGTATGGTGCTTCTGTGTTAATGCCAAAAAAAATCTTCTAACCTTTTCTGACAAAAATTACATTTCTATTGGAAATGTTGAGGTTCAGCACTTTAAACAACATGGTAATGGATCTTTCAGTCAGTTAATCAATTAAAAGCCTCACTAGGTGTTCGTTAAAATAAATTTAGAAACTCTTTGATGAAAAACACTGGGAATATATTTTTTTTTACTCAAAATAACACGTACTCAAGACGGTCCAAGTTAATTTTAGCATAAATTATCGTATTAAATAAAATAATTATGAAACAGTATTAACAAAGAGATACCTTCAAATTATCATTATACTCATATCTCATATTATACGTAATGATTTCACAAATGATACAATAAATATTAACTAGATAATTTTGTAATTAAAATTAATTTATGATATTTTAAACTTTTATGAAGCTATAACTGGAAATTCATCACTTATAATGATAATACTGAAGGTATCTCTTTGTTAATACTGTTTCAATCTTAAAATAATTATTACTTCATATTTAATACGATAATTCCAGAAACAAACTCAAAAATTAACTTGGACCGTCTTGAGGCGTATTATTTTGAGTTAAAAATTTGTGTTTTTCATGAAAAGCTAGACGTCTAAAAATTTAATAACGCCTCACGTATATGTACATTAAAACTGCCCTCCATCCACAGACATAGAAATTTACTAACATAAACGTAAACAAAACGATACAGTTATCGCAATTTTAGATTTTAATCTACGACAACGCAGTACATGTATCCCCTAAATATGCTAGTTTTTTTTTTAAGAAATCTTAATTAAGGCTCTAACGCCGTTATTGGACATTAAAAGCCCTTAAAAGCTATCAGCCATAACTGTCGCCACGCTCTGACGTACTACGCAAAGGTTAACTGTCCTGTAATTGCGGGAACGCAAAGAGTAAGAGAGAAAGAAAAAAGGAGGAGAAGGAGGAAAGAGTTGTCAAAAAATTTTAGGAAAATTATTAGTTAGATTAAAATTGTTCGAACAATCTTTCTCTGGATTTATGAAAATTATACTTTCTTAATTAAAATGGTCGTATCATATACAATAGAATACTTCGCGCTTTGTATTTTATGTGTTAATTTATATCATCGAATAGATGCCTGTTATCAAGTAATGAACTTTTTAAACATTAATCCATGGCGATTTTTTAAAATTAAACGCGTGTACTGATTTTAAATTTACAATTTACCACGATAATTATTTCTAATTGTACATACATTTTCTTACATTTGTATAAAAAAAAAATCTCCAACATTCATTTATGTATTTGCTGCAGTACCTAAATAAGAAAGTAAACATCGTGACACATTTAAAAAACTAATCACTATGAAGCATGACCTCTCGTTAGCGCCAGCTGTAAGAATTGAGTAAAGTGGAGCTATTTATGTTCCGAAGGCTTACTTTATAACATTTGATGACTTTTTCATGTACTTCTAATGTTGCCCGTTTTTTTTTTTATTTTAATATATAATCTTAGCTCGTTTGCATCAGAGCAAATATAATATTTCCTCTTATGAAAAATTAAAACAATATTTCTGGAAAATATAGAGAGTCAAAGTAATGGTCCATATCGTTTACATACTTCTATGATCTTGTATGAAGGTTATTTATGTTTATATAACTATGGCGACAACGGTGTAATAAAGTCTTCAAGGATATTCTCTATGGTCTGACGAAAACCATTTTGTCTTGTAGAGATTTATTTACAGCTAAACCCGATGAGTACATGGAATAATTGATAGCTTAGAACTGATACTTGTGCGATGCGAAATTAATTTTTTTAGGAACTGTGAGGTTTACATAACCCTGACACAAAATCGATCGGTTAATCGACGTTGTGAGGTTGTGCTTCTGTCAGGTTGTCCATTGTTGTGAAAAGTTCATCACTGTGTGAACATCGCTGCTGTCGGTGATCAAATATATACCAAATCTCAGAAAGGATGATTAACCTTACGAAGCCTCTTTTTGGGGTAATCTGCAGACTTCTCACGTGGATTCAAGCTTTGCAGTGTTCGTTTTGATCATCGCGAAGTCCAATTTATACCACGAATAACTTCAAGTCCACCGTTTCTTCATTTCTTTATCAATCTACAAACGAAACGCTATGAATTGCTCCTGTCTGGGTGGTTGCCCTGCATTTATGCTAAATTGCGGCTTGTCCGATGATTGCAATTCCTTGTTAAATGCGATTACGAATATAATTGTAAAATAACAGTTGAACTTTTTTACAGCATTAATTTATAATTTATTATGAAACGAACCGGATAAGTACGAATAGGACTCGGACTCTGAGAGTTCGTACAAACTTAATTATATACGTAAAATATTTCATCCATCAAGGGTGTCATGATGTTTATCTGTTGTTTTATTTTTCAAGAATGTTTTCGATTTCTCTTAAAAATATCCGATTATTTTGAAAATATCAAGTTTTCAATGCATGAAATTAAAAAATGTTCACCCATGTATTGGTTTACGTGGTTCATATTGCAATTGTAAGTTTGTAATATTAAACAATATATTTTCATGTAATAACATCTAATATAACTACAAGTTATGGGTTTTCAGATTTTTACTTATGCTATGAGACCTTTCTTCTTACCAAATTTCATGATTCTAGATCAATAGGAAGTACCCTATAGGTTTGATTTATTTCCGAATTTCAAAATATAAGACTTAAATGGTCATATTTTGGTGTATTTGTTAATTAAGTGACTTAGAACCTTGATTTTTTGCAAAAAATCTAGGTTCTAAATTCCGAATTCTGAATTTCAAAATATAAGACTTAAATGGTCATATTTTGGCAGTATTTTTTAATTAAGTGACTTAGAACCTTGATTTTTTGTAAAAAATGTAGGTTCTAAGTCATATTAGTGCCTCGAAGCTATAGCTCCAAGAGACTCTAGATCTAAGTTTTTAAAAAATTCAACTTGTTGCCTCCATGCGTTCCTGCGAAAAAGGAACTTAACAAACAAATGGACAGGTGGTGAACGAAGTAATTTTATAAGGGTTCCAAATGATAAAACTTTAAATTAACAATTTTCTTATTTATTTGTAATGTGAGATCTTGCTCTTGTCAAATTCCATTATTCTAGGTCAATGACTAGGTTTAGATTTACTTACTAGTTTGAAAATATAATGCGTAAATGGCCGATTTTTTTGATTTCATTTACTTACATAACTCAGTACAACACACCAATCTTTGGCGTTCTAAATTTTTGCGAATGATACAATGCGCAAGTACAACGCTCCTTAACACTTCCATCTACCCGCGTTCCTACTTTACGCCAATGCGACGCTTTCTGCGACTAAATTCTCAGCGGCAAAGATTTATGCGTTGTATTGTACCTTCACAAATTCCTTATAAAAAGAGTCTTTACGGACGGAGGGTCAACGAAATCATTTTATAAGGTTTCCTTTTCAATGTATGGAAACCAAAAAATTATCATGATTTTGTTTTTATCTAGCATGCTGTTATCGATAAAGTATTTTCCATAAACATCCTAGTATACTATGCTTTATATTTATTTTGTGTTTCACTTTCGTATAACTGATAACTTCTTTGAAATATATACGAGAACATCTAGAATAAAAAAATATGTCAAAAATCCTCCAAGTGCAAGTCATAATTACGCAATTAGGTTTCCGTACCATATCTTTATTGTTTTTACCATTCAAACATATTAAAAATAACACATTCGTATGATGAAAATATTTTTAATGAATTCCGATTGCCCCCAAAAACAAAATTTTGCCTTCGAAATTGAGCAAGTGTGTTTTAACCACCAATTCTTATTTTCGTGCAAAATTTAATTTTAACCTATTAAGAATATACGAAAACAAAGTTTGTGGCGGGTGTGCAGACAGCGGAGGGATTTAGCAATTCTCTTATTTTAATTTTTATTATAAAGAACACTCAAAATTAGAAATCCGCCTACTTATCGTAAACCCTTTAATCGCAAACAGTCCAAACAGACACAAATATAATCGATACTCTGCCTATTTCCACTACTCGCCTAAGGATTTTGTATTCTTTGCCGCGGCGTGGGCGCGGAAGATCGCGTGACAATATTCATAATGGTTTCCCAAATAACGGGTATGGTTAAATCTATTGCGCGATGCATCATCGTTTACCATAATAATACCCCGTGTGATAGATGACGGGGTGAATTTGTTAAGCTTTTTCCTTTTTTTCATTTTCCGCGCTCTCCAGAAATAATTGCCAATTAGGGTGTGTACTTCGTGAAATGGGAGAGTCCGTGAAAATTATAACATTATTAATGCGCCTACGCGGACAACCTAATTGCATCAACGGCGTGTGCTACAAGCGCTAGTGCAGCGATGTGCAATTAGCACGGTCCGGACGAAAGTGACAATCCCTAACCTCTAGCGGTTCTATGAAAGGTATTGCCTGATGTGCCATCATAATTAGTGTTTCCTTTTTCGAATAATTTCGCACAGAAAATATTTTTAAATAATGTATGTACAGAAGGATAATACACATTTTTATATAACTGAATTAAATTTAGTATTTTAATCCAAAAATTGATTGAATGAAAAGTGAAATTAAAAAAAAATGTGTGAAATAGAATGCAAACAAACATATATTTGGTTGTATTAAAAGCCACATACATGTCCTTATGAGCCCATGACTCGATTATGATTACTGACAACAAGTAATTTTCTAAAAAAAATGTAAGTAGATCCTGTCATTTTTTTTTCATTTACTGACAAAGCTATATTAATGCATTTTTTAATGTTTAAAACACATCGTCAAAAATTAAAGGGAAGACGACAAAGTTAACGACCTTAAACTAATACTCCACAAAATGTACAGCCCAAAAAAACTCACTATAATCTGAAATGCATTTTGAAATACCTATTTAACTGCACCCTATACAAAGGAAGAAACAATTCGCATAAAACATCTACTCGTACAGTTTCATCAAAATCTATCAAAAAAATGATATAGTTGTAAA